>JABUQX010076574.1:35000-52653 GCA_015478945.1 Trachelipus rathkii | reverse complement strand
TTCAGTAACACTGAAGATGCTTCATTGGAATAACAAATGTCTTTAAAATTTTAGCTGCCAATTTTGATTGAAAAGATCTGTTACAATGAATCCACTTTCATTTTTTTTATTATTTTGTTTTTAACAAATACTAGATTATATATATTATATATATATATTATATAATAATATATATTTATATAATATTTAATATAATATATATATATTGTAATATATAAATATATTATAACTAATATAATAATATATATATGATAATATATATATATATATAGTTGTGATGTTATTTTGTGTGTGTGTGTGTGTGAGAAGAGAGAAGAGAGAGAGAGAGAGGAGAGAGAGAGAGACGATGAAATATGAAAGAAGAGTAAGAGAAGAGAGAGAAGAGAGAGATAGAAGATGAGAGAGAGAGAGTAGGTATAAACTGTATATAATATATTTTTTTGTATAATATATTATATATATATATATAAGATGGAATTTTTATTTACTATTGTATGTCTTTTACTCATTTAAAAATACTGATGCTGCTTTTGAATTATAGTTTATAAATACACTTATGCACAGTAAACTGTAATTCAATTTAGTAAAAATCTTCCATTTGACAGCAATATTTTATCTGATTTAATATGACCGCCGACCAGATTAATTCGAGCCAAGTTTTACGTTAAAAAAAAATAATACAACCAATCATTCCTTACAAAGCGATCTGAAAAGACTCGGCATTAATGATTAATTCACGCATAATCCAACCGTCAAATTTGTTGAATATAGTTATTATTAAATTTATATATATATATATAATAATTATATATATATAGTATTATATATATAAATATATATTATATATATATATATATTATATAAATATATATATATATATATATATATATATATATATATATATATATAATATATATATATATATATATTAATATATATATATAATATAATATTATATATATATATATATTATATATAATAATATTGGTATATTAACAAATAACAAAATATAATTAATAAATATATTAAATAATATGATATATATTAATATATATATTATATTATACAAATGGGCGATAGGCAAGGAGGTGCAATGGGTTCACTTTGGCCCTCCCTAAATGTGCAATAATAATAAAAAAAACTGAACTTAGATGTTTGCTAGAACGACGATCATATTAAGGGTATACTAGTAGAAATTAAACTGAAGAAAGAAATAAATACATCAAATACAATTAGATACTAGGAGATATTACTAATTACAAAGTTATCTCAATAACATAACATATAGATTATTCTATATGAGTATTTAATTTGGTGTTCGTTATTCTATAAAGTGTACATATCGAAAGTTCAATGATAGCTGTGTGCTTTTAATTCAGCTAGTCTTCTGTGCATGAAAGTATTCTTCTGAGTTGGAACTCTCAGTATGCCTCGATGCATTGGCGCTGCATAAAGGTGCTAATATATATAATAGTTAATATAATTTATTTTCTAATCTATAAAATAAATAAAATAAAAAAAAATAAAAAACAATTTTAAATGTTTATGCATAATAATATTAATAATTACTATCAAAAATCTATGAATACAATAATAGTACTATATATCACTCCAAACCTTGCCCTAAATGAGATTCGAACCTACGTCCCATACTGATTATTATATGTGAAAATACTGGTATTATATATAATATATAATTTTAGATTTTAGTATAATGTTATATAAATATAAAAAAAATAAAAAAAATAATTATAATATAATTTGTTAAATAATTTATTAAGTTAATAATTATATATAATTAATGAGAATACCTTATTATTTAGGTAACCTTTTATATAGTATATTAGATGTCGAGCTATGAAACATTTCAATACACTCTTGACTATTAAATTTTGTTACATTTTTTTTAATAATAACATAATAGAGTAAATTATACCATACATAATCAAGTAGTGATATATATTAATAACACGACATCGATATAGGCATGATAATAGTATGGGGTATCTATCTAACGGCCTTCCGGGGTATATAATAACGGATAGGTATAAGGACGAATCCCTCACACACCTCACCTCATAACCTGGGAGTAGTTTCTCCTCAGTAGATAACCCCCGTACTCATTTTGTGTTAATTGGGTATGTTTGCTTAGGGTATTTACCTTCACCCTATCCTCTCACTATACTATAGGTTATAATGGAATAAAACTGATTCCACCCTCCATTAACCCTTTTAATTCAGACTTGAGCCCTACTACTTAACATTGCCATGTAATACCTCTTACAAAATATATTAATATATTATATTTATAATATGTATTTTATCTAATATATCTAATATATATAATTAATATATATATATATAATATATATATATATATATATTTAAATTAATATATATATATAATTATAATATATATTATATATTATATATATATTATATATATAATATTATATATTAATATTAATTATATATATATAATAGAATATATATATATTAATATCAGAATCCGCTCCAGATGATATAGCATATATCTACTTATTATAAATTATTTTACCATTTTATGATTTGTCATTTTATATTTGTGTTAGTTTAATAAAGAGTTGGAAAGACCTATTTTCATGGTAAAATAAGCTTTGAAACAGGTGTGCCAAAATAACTGTTAGCTTTATAGATGATACCTTTACCCTTTGTAAAGCTTTTTATATATAATTTTTCCAGTTTTTCTTCAATCTGGCGTTTGCCTCTCTATATATATAGAACACTTAAGAGATATAGGTAAGGATACTTTAAGCTCACCCAATTAAATTTAAGATGTTGGCTATCGACAGTCTCAACAAATATATATATATCATAAATGAACAACAAATGTATTATAAACTGTATAACTTTAGTACTACTAAATTTATATTTATACGAATTTCTCATCTCCATTGTATATTTCCTTTCGCTATATATAGTATATATAATAGTACCTATATATATATAATATATATATATTATATATAATATGTAGTTTGTTTATATATAAAGTAATATTTATATGAGAATTATTAGTATTTAATATTATTTACAGTGGCGGCTCGTGGTTCATGCTCGCAAGAGGTGCTGCTATAATTATATTATAGTGATTAAACATAATAATGCGTAAGATTAATCTATAGTCGTTAAGACAGGTAAAAATATAGTACACTATAATAATATATATACTAGTATAAATATATAACCATATATTATTAAATATAGATATAGAAATATAAGCATATATACCATCCTGTAGGATGCAAAAGCAATGCCAATTATTCAGTATATATAATAAAGTATAGTATATTATTTTATGGATATATATGAGAATCCTTGCACAGTACTAAAGAGTATTGATTTTAATGCTTTAGACTCTACCTGATCTATTTCAAATACTTATATACATAAATCTCGTGCTATGATAGGGTATATGATCGTTCCTCTATGATTCTCTATTCTTCCCTTTATCGGCGTTCTTTACTCTTACTAATATATCACTCTCCTCCACTCAATCATCTCCATCATGTATCTATATAATTTATATTTAATTCATATTTCTATTTGAAATAAAATCGATAAGATTTCATATATGAAAAAGATGAAGCGTCTTCTCTCATTAGTACGATATCTAAAATGAAGCTCAGTAAAGACAAAGAGATATGCAGGACGGGAACTAAATTCATTTTTGACCATGTACCTTTTTATTAAGCAGCACTACTACGGAATTATGACCACTTCTAGCTCCCACCAGCGATTACATCTAGAGTATAATTAGCAACTATACTAGGAGATTTTATCGGACAACAAAAGAGTTATTTCGAGAGGTATTCCCTATAGTATCTTATATGAATAGAATGTTTTGCGTATTCAATAAAGTATTTATGTAATATATAAATTAATAAATTAGTTATTATTTGTATTAATGATGGGTTTAGTATAACTTGGACTAATATCATGCTTATACTAACGTTACCCCATGTCTATGATTAGGTTAATATATGCTTTTTATTTAAAAATCTTTATATATAATCTTATTAACTATAATTTTAATATATTATATATATATATAATATATATATATATTATATATTAATATATTGATAGCTTCCTTCTATAGTTTTATTAACTATTAATGTATATATATATTATATATGAATATTTTAATATTTTAATATTAATATTATATAGCTTACGATGCATAAATTGGAAAGGAATAATTACTTAATGTACTATACCTTATATATATTTAAAGTAATATAAGTAGTTAATTAGTAGTTAATGAGTTATGTTGAGGTTAGGTTTTGTTACCCATATATAAATATGTATTTAATTTTATATTTTATTGTTATTATCAATATTTTAATTACTTTTTATTTTATTTGATTATTTATTATTATAAGAAGAGAGAATGATGTATACAAAGGAGTCATAACAACTACTGATTTTAGTATTGTTGACAATTTTGATGCCTTCTTAGAATGCTAACATCTTCATCCCACATCCTACTTGAGCTACTTGACTATGCGCCACTTATATGATATATCTACTCGAATAATTTACACAATATTATAATAATAACTATAATTATTTAATATATACAATAATATTATATATTTGAATGTATTACAGATAATAATAATTCACTATTATAATAATATAATATATACATTAAATTATACATATACATATGTATATCATCCCCATCCCAACAATATCAATCACCCCTAATCACGGTAAAAAAAGGCGAATAATATTTGTATAAATATAGTATAATTATTCTAAGCTAACATTATTGTATTATTACTTTATTAGGTAGTTTAAATAATATATATTATAGAACATTCCATAAATATAAATACATCGATATAAGGTAAACATAAAAAACTTAAAAACTAATATTATATTTATTTAAAATATAAATCAAAATTAGTAAAATATATAATCTTATTAAAATTTTATAATTATTATATATGAGTAAAGTGATAGTTGCTGTTTGCGCGAGATGCGTCGGTTATCCCTCCAGGTAATAAAATAATTCACTATATCTCCTCGACCTAGATAGCAAGGGGCTGAAAACCCCCTTAACACATAAAATCTCGTT
This sequence comes from Trachelipus rathkii, assembly GCA_015478945.1. Lineage (NCBI taxonomy): Eukaryota > Metazoa > Arthropoda > Malacostraca > Isopoda > Trachelipodidae > Trachelipus > Trachelipus rathkii. The sequence continues at coordinate 47,528 of JABUQX010076574.1, read as the reverse complement.
TTCTTTTTTGTACAATATAGCGTGATTACTAAGTCTTAGTGAAACCTTTATCAACCAACCAACACTATCCTGCATAGGCGATGCGTTGACATGGTGTTTTGTGATGAGTTAATCTAAACATCTCAATATTATAACTAATAAATAATATATTTTTTTTAGATCATAACTACTCTAAAAATAAATTTTAGTTATATAATAGAGGAGTGAAAATATAAAAATTAACCATTTTTAAATAGCTCAAGAAATTGAAGTAAAAATCCGATTCTGAGGATTAACTTTGTAGAGGATACTAATACTTATATTTTATACCTATAAAAATTCACACCCTATTATAATATTATATTTTCATAATCAAGGGTATTATATCCAATGAGTTGATAAAATTATTTTACATAAATTCCCCTGGTTTTACCTTATCTCCAAATAATAATATCCCGTATATACAATAATATATAATATATGAGTGAAAAACTTCATTATATCTTTATTATTATGTATTATTTCAATGTATATTTAGAAACTTGAATAATAAAATTGAAAAAACCCTATCAAACATCATGACAAATGGCGGTGCCAGATTATATAAACATAATTATTATTATTGAAGGCAAACTAACCAACAAATATAAATACTTATAGTATAATATATAACATTACAGTTAAAATTATTAATTAATTTATTGATCAAAGTCGAAAAAAAATTATATTCATTAAATACTGAAAGGTTATATAAACTAAAATGTATGAACATAATCAATAATATATATAATTGTTTCTAAAAATCGCAAATAGTGTATATTTTCTCTTTATATTTGTCTCCCCTTTTATGCTTTCTTATTTATATATATCTCACGTCATTATTTCCCTTTTCTTTACTTTATTCAAAATAAAATATATATATACACTAAAATAACTCAAATAATAGGATTAATAAAATAATATTATAAATATAATATATAATTTATACTATTATTATATCATTTACTCTAAAAATATATAAATAATATAATATAATTAAATATTTTTATTCATATATTTATCTCACATACATTCACTCACATATACAATTAAATATACTTATTATTATTAATATTCTCATTAAATATACTAAAATATCGCTAACTATAAAGATAAGATATTATAATACTATTTAAATACTTTAAATAATAATAAAAAAGTAGTATAATAATGCAGATATTTAGTGATTTTTAAGGCTATTTTTAATTTATTGCTGAATTCAGAAGAGTAAGTTATTATTATTAGTAGTCTCTTAAGACTACAATATTATCTTATATAACTTCTATCCTAAAGCGCCTCTATTTATAATTTACTCAGCTTTGACTATAATATTATTCCTATTTTTTATTATTGTACACCTCTCCAGATAGTTGTATCTAGTACTATCATTGGCAATATATTTTCTTTATTTTAATAGTATAGTCTATATTATACTTATGAAGAAGCGTTGCAGTATGAACATATTTACATCTCTCATATATATTATGAATACATATATAATTCTAACCCTCCTCCAGTATTAGTTTTTCATTTCTTACCAGTGTATTTATTTAAATGAACACAATATTCACAGTCACATGTGTATATTTTTAGGTCTAGAATGAAAATACACCTCTCTAGATCAAGCTCCTCGCCCACTTTTTGTTTGATGATTAGAATATATTACTTATTTTTGTTCAAAAATAGTTATTATTTGTTTATACTTATATTTATTAATACGTTTACTATTTTTATAATAAATTTACATAATATATATAAAAAATATTATTAGATTCATTTTTCTTTCTTCGTTACTAATTCAATAATAATTATTTATCAGATTAAAATTCATAATAAGTATAGAATTATAGATATATTACAATAATATAATATTATCTAATAATAATAATTACTTATTGATATATATATATATTATATATACAAGGATATCCAAAATATATAATATTATTATTAATCATTAAAAAATGTATTATATATTATATTACAATACTATAACTATATTAAAAGAATACTAGATATTAATATTTAAAAACAAAGCTAATATTACTACTTCTATAGTAGGGAACTAAAACCATAACATTATATGCCTACTTTGTTATTGAATATTAGATATAATTAACAGAGTTAACTATATATATATATTCAATTCTTATTAAATAATAATATTAAAATAATAAAAAGAGTAATTTATTTGAATTATACTGCTTTTAATCTGGAGTATGACAATTTCTCCACTCTTCCTTGTTAAATAAATAATAATATTTAATTAAAGTTATTCATAATCAAGAAGTATTAAAATATCACTAGCTATTAAAAATAAAATATAAGTTGTATATTTATATATAAATTTTAACTATATTAATTTATAATCATCCATAGGTAATTACTTGTAGACAGAGAAACCACCATCATTTAGAGACAAAGATCTTTTAAAGTCACAAGGATTAGGTTTATTAATAACAATTGTGTTTAGTGCAACGCTTCTAGTATGAATTCAGAAAGTACGTGCGCATAAATGCAATTTTCTTTAAAAAAGCTTAACTTAACTTTTCTGAACTTCGAAAATTTTTTTTGCAACTTAGAAATGTCTTTTGGTCTCAACTTTACTTTCCTCCAATGTCTTCGTGATGTCGCTTCCTTCGAGATGAGACCAAACCACTATTTAACATCCTTAATTGAGCCAATTAGACTATCTTTAAAGACTCCCTTTATTTTTAAAGAAATTTTTCCAATATCAATATACATTGTGCTTCCACTATTAATTATAACTTTATTTTATATATAAAAGGTATTAATAAGGAATTATATGTATAATGTCACTATATATATATATTGGATAATTAAATATTCTCACTCTATTGTTTCCACTTTTTATCCCGTTTATTTACCTAGCTAACTACTTATATCATATATTATATTCACCTACTGGTTTCATACTACCTGTTGGTATATATACACCCTTAGTATATTTATTCTTCATATTATATTAATATATGAAAGTAAAATTATAGTAGTGAGTGAGGAGATTAGTCAAACCATTATATAAGTAAAATATCATAAATAATATTCTTACATTATCATTTTTATTGAAATATGATAATATAACAAAATAATCTAATAGGATGGTTGAGGTGAAAAAAATTTAAGTTATATTGGTATTTAACTATAGATTAATGCTCAAGATATTTCTATTATACATTTTTTTTATTTTAGTTTATTCTGTTCTGGGAATATATCTGCATAATTAACGTCTAAAATGCTTTTATTCCAATAAGTTCCAAAATCGATCGCGCGAAGCGTTACCTATTATAAAGTATATATAAGCTTTTTTGATTTCAATAATACGCAATATATACATATAATAATAAAATATTAAATTGAATATATCAATAAAGAATTTAACGTGTCATTATTTGGACACTTAATGTTTGTCCTAAGTTTTTAAGGGTATAGGCCATAGATTATATTTAAATAGGTTACTTTCAATATAAGTGTATATATATATTATTATATCATATGTTGCTGCCGAACCCAATATTTTATGAGCTTGTACTAATTGTATATATATATATATTAATATTTCTAATCATAAATTTTTTTGAAATCATTTTAAAGAAACATTCAATTCAGGAGAACAACACTTTTCGGAAGAAGATTTGATTCCGATTATTATTCGTCCAGAGTGTTTGAGATGATTTCTTGCTTGGAATACTATTAAAGTTTTGATAAAAAGGTGAACAAGGTTAGATGAAGAATTAGTTAAGTAATCTTAAATTATTATTATGTAATTCTCATTTGTACTTACAACTCATTAATGAAATGATTAAAATACATTTTTAACACGATTAATTCTCGTTGCAATAAATAACCAGCTATTCTCATATAGTTACATCTAATAGTTGAACCACAAACATTGTGAATGTTTAGCTGTATTGTCTACCCTGAGCACAGTTGTGAGAGTTTCTTCACCTGTAAAACGAAAGAATAAGCATAACAGTGTGAGATCTAATATTTGCCTGCCTGGTTTAGTGTATGTAAAGTGCAGAGGGTTCTTCACTCCCCGAATCCTCCAATATTCCATATAACCTCACATTTAGTGAATAATACGCTATGAAAAAAATATATTGAGAATAACTGAAAACGAAAATGAATCGTCACGCTCTTTAATGAAAAAAAGTGGCATACAGCCGTCTTAACGCTGTGAATCCACACTCCCATAAGAACTTATACAGTTTTGGATCCATCAAATTTAGGTACTAAAATTTCCCGGCCACATCCATTCAGGTGAGAAGATTTTAGACATAGGAATAAATACACACATTAATAACAATATCAATACCACTAACCAACTACGTTATCATAACACTGAAAACTTACATGGCTCCTAAGAAACTTATCACGGGCCCTACTAAAATTTTTTTTTATATGAATAGCCTATTGGGTGAATAAGATTTATTAATACTTTGGTAGACGCTTACGTTTTTTCGTCGAAAGACCTAATTTTTTTGTGTTATTTTTACGCATTGATATATTTTGTTTTTAGGTAGATATGATTATCCAGAGGTGGTATGAACACCTCCACACGGTATTTTTATGAAAATCCCTCACTAGACTATCGCACTCTAAACAGAACAACAAATGGCTAAAATACTTTTAGCATGATGGCTGCACGATCTACTTCTCGAACATCATGTTACATTAAAACTTTGAAACGTTATCAATTAAACATAAATATGGCTATCAGAAGAACAAACTTCTATTTGTAAGAATTATTTCTGATCCGATTCGGCAATTCTATTAACTTAAGATGGCTTGCATATATTAAAAATTATAACTTTACGAAATGTAAGACAGTCCAACAAAAACTGTATAACCATTTGATTATCCATAGGAAACGAATGTTATGGTGATTAGAAAAGAAATGTAAATGTACGAAAATTGCGTGTTTTCAAACCTATTGACAATAATACTCCGCATATTATTACTCTATACGATAATAAAGATATAAATTTTAGTGTGTATTCGGAATAATCAAGTTATGTGATCATCTATATACACATTAAATAACCAAGGAGATATTAATAATGATTTATAAAAAATATTAAAATCATTTAATTTAAAATATTTAAAATTAAATAAAATGGAAAAATTTTACTCAAATTATTAAAAATTAAAAGATACAAAGAAATGAATATTGGTACCAATTTCAATTAATAGGTCTTTTGTCTTGTTAAGCATATAGAATAATATAATTGATAAAAGTATATATAATAAAAAAATATATATAATATACAGCCTATGTAAATATATATAATAGTAATTTCAACACATTACGTATATATTGAAAAAGTGAATAAATATTTGTAAAGGGACGTAAATCTATTGTTATATAAGTATTTGATTTGGATCCCATAGTAATGAGACATTTCCAAATAAATTGGTCAAGATATCGAGATTTTAGTAGAAAAATACAATCACTGTTTATTACTATTGTCCTTATCCACTAACAATATGTTGTGCCAATATGTTTATCTAAATATAATTACTAACGTAGCTTACATATTACACACTTTCTTTTCCTTACATATATATATTACATTAAAACCGTTAAAGTATATATATATATATAATATATAATATATATAATATATATTAATATATATATTATAATTATATATATAATTATATTATATACACAAAATTATAATTAGTTCAATACAAGAAAATTATTTAAAATTGACAACTACTTTCACATAAGCAAAATGAAAAAGCTTTAAAGTATTCACATAAAGAACAAATATCGGTAACAGCAACTGCACTTGACCAAGAGGCCATGTTGAAGATACAACCACGATACAACTAAATTCTAATACTGCAAGATAATTGATTACAGGAGGAAAAAAGGATTGCTTTTATTCTGTAGAATAAATTATCCTTTGCATATTTGAGTTATTTGTAATGTCATCATTTATAACTTTTGATCAGATCAAGTTTAACTTGCGTTTCAAAAAGTATGTTCTATGATAATTATTTTTTATCACTATTATTAAAAGGTTATGAACTTGTATTACTATTTTTTATCAAATTAATATTAAAGCATATTTTACGTCATACTATTATTACAAATCCAAATGAATTAAATTAATTTGTTCTTAAAATTATAATAGAATGCTTTATTCTAACCTCAGAACTGATATTACCGTTAAATGACAGTGAAAATTAAATCCTTTTCTTCCTGCACTTTGAAACTGTGGTTCGATGACACTATAGAATTCCAAACGGTATAAATATTGGAAATTTCATAAACACATTTTATTTTTTATATTCACTGGATTTATAATATTTTTTTTTTTTTTTTTTTTTTTTGAGGGTGGTATACATACTTATATTAACAGATAAATTAACATATAATATTTATTATAAAATTAATTACCCTCCTATTTTAGAGAGCTCGAAGCGAAAATGGGGACAGAGGGAACATTGCAATACCCAGGAGGTCTATGGTAGCTGTGAGTGAACCCCCTGTCCGATACGAACCAAAGAGCGGGGTTCGGAAGAACAGATCCCCGGTAAGGTGTGGTGAATTAGATACCCCCACTCGGTAAGATCACAACGGACGCCTAGAAAAAAAGTAGGTTCGAAGTTACCCACCCCGTTTATCTCTCTGCCAGTGCTTTGCGTTACCTATGGTATTCCTTTAGTTAAAAAAAAAAAAAGAACACAAATAATTTTCATTAATTACACTTTGGTATTATTTAACTAAAGGAATACTCGAATTAAGAGTGGGTTGTTAAACGCCAAGAGAGATTGGCAGAGTCGGTGTCTTCTCGCCTTTTCTCCAAGTGGAGGCACTCTCCGCATCAAGGTGGAAATGGTCTCCGTAAACCCAGTACATTCTTTTGGTTTTGGCGGTTGACTCATAGGGTCTCCGGTCCAACCGACGAACCTCCTCTCATCTGCGGGATATGAAATTCGATTTTCCCTCCTCTTGGAATTCCCCGTCGGCTTCGTAGCCCCAACGCTAAAATAGTGGGAGGAATAATAATATATTATAAAAATATATATATACGAGAATGAAATAAGACGCAGGAGGATAAAAAAGTCCTCAATTTAGACCATTATTCCAGCATTGAAATATAACACGAAAAGTAGATACTATTATTGATTACAAGTTAGAGCTGGCCAGAAGTCCCTAGATTACATAACATGTGAGCAATAAAAAAATCTGAACCATAATATATATATAATTAATATATAATATGATAATATATTTAATAATATAGTAGATTGAATGAGAAATATATATAATAGATATATAATAAAATATTATCTAGTTAAGTAATGACTTATGTATTCTAATGTTTGGTTTGTGGATTAGTTACCTTCAGTCAAACTTTTTAATATGTAACATAACACATTTAATATCCCTTAATATATAACGTAAACTTATCCAAATCAAATATTATCATTTTTTTGAAAAAAATGTATTTAATGAAAATGCCAAATAATATCCGTGTTATCTCTTACTGTTTCGTAAACAAGGACCGTTATACTATGCGCTGTTATGCAATCCAATATCCGACTAACATTACAGATTATCTGAGAAAAATAACAATTCGAAATCTGCCTACCACGATTACCCCAAAGGATATACCAGAACATTACCTATATATGTGACCATAGACTCTCGGTATTAGTATCATCATTAATCATAGCTAAGTATATATTACCCCGTCAGATAGTACAATTATATACTGGGTTAAACGGTAATTATTAGACTAAGTGGAGAACGATATAATTAAATTAATATATATATATTATTATTAGTATATTTAAAAATTAGATACATTACTATAGACGGCGACTAGAGACAGTGAGAGTGATTAGTTCAGATTTTCTGTTGTAAAATAATTTCTATAAAGTTCTAATGCAAAAGTACAAGAGTGTCTCCAATTGAGCAAATCGTGCTGCACTATGCTCGACCGACTACGAGAGCGGCGGTCAGATTATCCGCTCACAGGGGATTACCTTTGTGAGTCATGACTAATTCATACGGCACGTAAAGGGGATGAGGAGCTGTATATTGAGAATACTTCACCGCTTACACTCCAAAATAATCATACCTAAAGGAGGGGTATTTCTGTAAGACCCTCCTACTATTAACGGTATATATATGTTAATTTTAGTGAGTATAGATAAATATATAAATATTCACGGGCCGAGAGCAGGGGCTCGATGCCGACGCGAACATGGAAGCGCGCGTGAACGTTCTTTCCATCCCACTGAGGTGGAGGGTGGGAGGTAACTCCTTCGACACCGCAAGTAATACAAAGAGCGGGTGGTCCGTTATATTATAACCCATCCCTGAGGAAGCGCTGGTATAATAGTACATACAACCTAGTTCGGTTACCCCTGAGAGAAGGAACGTGCAGAGACAGCCCCGCATCGTGAATTATTGGCCACTCTATGGTAGTGCTACGTGCTCTACTCCCGTCCTACCCTGTCGGTTCGCCGGCCCATTGCGCGCCGGAGAGACTCCAACAAGCTGAACTCCATTCCGAGTCAGTGCGAGTCGTACCGATTAGTTTTAAAGGTTTTAAACAATGCCGTACCTCCAAGGGCTTAGACCCACCCCGGATAGCAGGAGTCGTGAGTCGTCTCTGGCCTTTTCCAATGGACCCCGGTTAGGTGGAGGAATCTCAAACCCCGCTCCTTGGATTTGGGTCTGTCGCGGGGAGTTCCTCCGCCCCTCCCCTACTGGTTAGGGAAAACGTCCCCCCTTCTGTGCCCTCCGGCGGCTCGAGCCCCCTATTGGGCCGAATATAAAATATATATATATATATTATATTATATATATATATATATATCGATAAATTACTATTATAGGTTATAAACACAGTATAATATTTTCTGATACGTAACGCGGAAATCCTGCGTGTATGACGTCACACGGAGCTTGCATATAAATTTCTACTTGACGGGGTATACCTATATGGACATACGTACGTTATCGTAAAAGTTTACGTTTACCTAGATTAGGGTTGGGATCTGCTGTCTGCCTAACTCTCTCTCTCTCTCTCTCTCTCTCTCTCTCTCTCTCTCTCTCTCTCTCTCTCTATATATATATATATATATATAATATATATATATATATCATATATATATATAATATATTTAAAAGTATTTTTTTATTTTTATATTTTATCGTACAAAAAAATAATTGTTTAACAAATCTTTTTTTATTTTTTATTTAATTAACTACGTTTGGTATATTCAATCACAGTATAAATATATATACTATGGTTCAATTGAATCGTTGATAATCGTAAAAAAAATTATCGAAAGAAAATTATTTTTATCGATATATAAATAATCGGAAAATATCAAAAACAAACATCGATAGTGTTATCCCTAAAAAAAAAAACGGCGAAATTAAACACATTTTTTTTTCTAAGCGTAATTTTTCATATTTTTACTAAAAATATGCATTTATAATATACGTTAATCGGTAAAAAAAAAACTTCCAAGAATTTTTTTATACCATTTTTGTAAATTATAAGTTTATAGTTTTAATGTAATAGTTACGTAAAGTTTATTCACCTCAGCTAAAGTATTACCAAAAAAATAATAATGAAGAATAGTGAAAACGAAAATTGTCACTCTCTCTAGGAAAAAAAGTTACAGCGTCGCGAATGTGTTAAAACTCCCATAGGATTGTTACAGTAGGCCGCCATGTTTTCTCCACATTCTGAAATAAGCGACAATTTTAAAAAAATATAGCCCACAAATATATTAGGAAACCATAGTTTACTTTGACGAATTCTAAGAAATTTTAGAAACTGATGTTTTTTACTATATATTTATATAATAATATATATATATATATTATATATAATATATATATATATATATATTATATATAATATATTATATATAATATATATATATATACATATGGAAAAAGTTACTTTATACGCTGATTCCAAATAAATAATGGTTTTTCGTAAGTGTCATACCTTTTTCAAGTAATATCAATCACTCACCGCTTGAATTATGCCTTTATATATATTATATATATATATATATATATATATATTAATTTTTTTTTTTTATCATATTCGTACGTTAAATTGTATATAGCCTATATGAATTGCAAAATCCTAGATAGAATTTTAGTATCATATGGTTCAGTATAAAAGGATGTGGTGCTACTTTATCTAATGAAACTATTTCTTTGTGGAAGGGTTGTTAAAATACAATACTATCATTTTCTAGATTTTCTAACAGTGATGACAATTTACTTAATTTTTTATATATTCATAATTCCTTAAAGAAATCTATGAGATGTCCAAACTGCAATATATTTTGCCCAAAACGATTATGATTGCGGAAGTATTAGCTGTGTCTGTAGGATCAGGGATACCATCTTGTAGTTACCATTCTTACAATTTTATGGATCATGATACTGCAGCTTATACACAGAATATTAAAAGAATTTGGAGGGTGGTTAGATTTCGTGTCCCCAAATACGGTTATAAATATCATTTCGACGGACATATTGCAGAGTTTATCATTAAAAGAAAATTTTCTAATTATAAAGGAAGATTGTTGCGAGGCTTACCAACCAAACAAGCAGTCTGTTAACAGTAACTTCCTCTTCGGAGGATTCAGATAGCGATTACTAATTAGGTTAGTATATATATATATATATTATATATCACGGAAATTTTTTTTATTTTCTTTAAAAAAATCTTGCGTTTTTTATGTCGCATATTTCACAATGTGCAAAAACATGGCGGCCTCCTGTAAAAAAGCCTATGGAAGTTTTAACATATTTGCGACGCTGTAACATTTGTTCCTAAAGAGCGACAATTATCGTTTTCACTATTCTTCATTATTATTTTTTTGGAGTTGATCCTGTGATTTTCATAAGAATCGGGGGTGACAACCCTCTGGGTAACAATTACCTTTTATTTTAGTGTATATCCTGTGATTTCAAAAAAAAAAAAAAAATTAAGAAATTCCTATGGGATTTTAAATAACTTTGAGAAGCTGTAATTTTTTCCTAAAGTGACAATTTTTGTTTTCATTCATTATTTTTAGTATATTCTGATATTTTTATGAAAATCGGGTTTGACACCCCTCTTCATTAATTACTTTTGTTATAAATAATAATGAAGAATAATCAGGGTGTATACCAACAGGGAAAACACAGGGAAAATGAAAAGTGTGCAGGGAAAACAGGGAAAACAGGGAAAACACAGGGAAAATAAAATTATCCAATTTATATCAGGCATCATTTTTGCTTAACCCTTAAAAAAGTATAGTGAAGCACATGTTGACTTAAAAATTCTCTTAAAAAGGGAGATCTTAAGAAGCTCAATTGGCTCAAGGGATGTTAAAAAGGTGTTTTGTCTCTGAAGGAGGAGGAAAGTAAAGAGCACAAGAATATCATTCATGATTCTCCTCATCCTAGTACTTAGAATTTAAATTGTTGATAAGTTCCATAGGAGTTAAATAAGAAAAAATTATATTATCAACTTTTTCTTGCGCCTAAGAATTTATACTTCTGAATTACTGAATCTTTATAATATTATTTTTATTAAAATTTATTCATCTTGATATTCTTGAGATTTTTAATTTCTACTTTTTTTATTTTATAAGAATTGAATTAAGTCCTCTTAATATTCCATCACAAAGGCATTAAGTTGTTTTTGTCACCGAAGGTAATGCTTTCTAATGACTTCTGAAATAATTATATTTGTAACCTGAAAAATTCCTTGATATCAAGCGAATTGATGGTTCGACGGCTGATAAATCAAAGAGGATTATGAACTTTTGTTATCTAATTCCTATGTCCTTGAACTTCTGAAAAATTTGATGAGAAGGAAGATAGATTCGATCAACTTTTCATTGAAAATTTTTTTAAAATGTAAACGTTCAAAAAGAAACAAAAAAACTTGTAAACACTGATTCTTTCATTCATTTCATGGGAATGCTTCTGTAAAGAGAGGTTTCTCGACAAACAAACATTGTTTACAAGAAAATTTGCGCTGAAAGAGTTATTGCTGAAGAAATGAAAAAATACTGGAGGGGTTGATTATTGTATTCAAATGAGATGATGTCATACTGCCGCAACGCTTTCTTCAGAGTATAAGACATACTTAAAAAGAAAACTATGTGCCATAATTTCAATGTTTCGGGGCGGTGCAAAAAAAAAAAAAGAGATATGCAGCTCGAAAATAAAAAGGCTGAAGAAGTTAAGAGAAATATTTCAAAGAGACCAAAAAATAACTTCATATTTTAGAAGAGAAAATAGCTTTTCTTAAACAGTCATAAACTCTTTTTTTTTTTATAGATTAATGTACTTCTTTAGATAGGTTTTAGTTAAAATAAATAATTTTATTTGTTTTGGAAGAAAAGGAAAAAAATATTTTTATTTTATTTAGAAAGAGAAATGTGCAAATGCTTATATATTTGAGTGCCTTGTTTTATGTAATTTTTATTTTG
>JABUQX010076574.1:0-30000 GCA_015478945.1 Trachelipus rathkii | reverse complement strand
CCATGACTTGTGGTATCCTATTTTGGTGACAGATTTAAAAAGTAGTTTTTATATTGTCCAGCATATCTATTTGAGAAATATATTTTCAATGAATTTTATGAAATGTCTCTGAAACAAGTTTACTGTGACTGTGTTATGAATATTGCACTCTGGTATAACAACAAAGCTTAGGTGAGCAATCTCATTTTGCTTGTTATAATACAAAATAAATGGGTGAAGGGTTGCCATCTGATTGTTACAGTAGAAGCTCTGCTCTTCATCTTGGAGGACAAAAGTAATTTTCTGTGAATTCACATACCACTAGGACTTTTCCAGCTTTGTGACATTTTGGTTTCATCGTAATAATTTGCTTGCATCTTTGTCAGGAAGTCATGAATTTGGTATTATTCAAGTTTACTGAAAAAGTGTTAAATAAATTCATCTGAAACCAGGTGAAGTGATTCAAGATTGGATCTATCAGTATGGGTTCACTTCTTAAATGCACTAAGTCAATGCATTTCTCAAATATTTTTAAGTATCTTTTAAAATTTTTCTCCACATTGTTTACATTCCATAAGACAGCATTGCTTTGAAGGAGGATTGCACTCCTTTTTCATAAAAGACATTGCTGTGCATCGTTTATAGGGGTTTCACTATCTTAGTTAGCTTATCTAATTTAGCTCTTACAAACATAAGTTTAACATTCTGATGAATAGTACATATACACACAGAATGAGTTCCAGATTTTCCTGCAATAACATATCGCTTTAGATGTAACACTGCAGACTCTATGAAAGGTTACCTGTTGCTATTTCTATTACTACAATTTTAATTATTTAACACCTGTTGCTATTTCTATTACTACAATTTTAATTATTTAACAATCTAATTTTCAAAATGTATGTGGCCTCCACACTCCCACACCACCTATACTACTTAACTTTATAAGCTGCAATCCCAACAAAATATTTTTTATAAAAAAAGGCTCGATTCAGACCAAAAATTTGGTATTACAATATTTAGTTTGATTATCCATTTCCAATACCAACCACCAGAACTGAGTCAATGTCAACATTTTCATTCTGTAGATAAGTTTTCTAGTTCATTTCGTCCAACTGATATTTGGGGATAGGTCTTATGTTTGAGTTAATTTTTTTTTTTTTTAGATCTATTCTATAGTTGGATAATAATAATTCCTTATGGTTTACTTTAACTGGTTCTATAGGCAATTTGGCAATCATTCTATCTAGTGGATTATAATAGGGAGGTTAACTCTTGACTCATTCTTCAGGAGTACTTCTGTTCAAGGAGAATTGGTGTCACTAGCACATACCTAGGTGGTTAAGATTTTTTATTTTTTTTTAATTCCAAAGAGGCCATATCAATAGATTTGTTGAATACTTCCAAGATTTACTCCTTTCCAAAAATAATTGCAGGGGAATTATTATTAGTACAGTTTTCAAATATTAGGACCTTTACCAAAAAAGGACAAGCTGTGAAAGGGGTGGTTTTAAATGCTTTCTTCCCCGGCCAACCAAACACTCCCTATTTTAGTGCCCTTTGTTTTCAATAGACGAGATCCAAAGAAATTTTTAATATTCTCTAAATGCATTTCCTTCATGACCTCAAAAGTTGGTTTTAATGATTTCACTTTTTAGTTATCTCATTCACCTTTCCACTCTCAAGAATGAGTTCAATTCAGTTTCGATTATATTTACTATTAACAACAGTTTTTGAGTTACCTAATTTTTTCTGCATTCCTCATTCATACTACCCCTTTTCGGAAAAGTCCTCCTCAATATAATGGGGGGGGGGGGTAGTAGCATTGAGAGAATGAAAGGGGGAAATGCAATTCCCCACCCCCTCTCTACTTCTTTAATCCTCCTTTCCTCTTTTATGTATCAGAGAGAAAAGGCAAATCTGAAATCTGTCTTTTCAGACCACAGACAAGTATGAGTTTCTTGTCGAAGAGAACATAGAGATGCCAAAAAATAAAAATACTGATAGTTTTAATTTGCAATATTATGTTAATGATTTTGTAGTGTGAAAAAAAAACCCTCCACTTACCCCCAAACTTCAAAAATATTCATACATGATATATATACATAACATGCACATACTAGACATGCGCACATATATGTACACCTAGGGTTGTGAAAAAAACTTTTTTTTATTTTAATTTTTTTTTGGTAAAGTTTTTTTTTTTTTTTTTTTTTTTTTAATTACCTCTTTTTATGTATATTAAAGATGTTTTAAATTATACAGTAGTACCAATACCCCTTCTAGGCCTAAATATTGACTATTAATACGGATTTTATATATACAGTGTATATATATAATATATATATATATATATATATTATATATATATATATATATATATATATATATATATTATATTATTATATTATATATATATATATATATATATATATTATGTACAGCGTCCCGAAGAGGCCACGCATACTATCTAGAAAACTATAACATCTGCAGGAAAATAAATAACATTTTTGATTTCAGGAAGGTAATTTCATCGAAGAAACTTAAAAAAAAATTTATTTTATTTTATATTTATTAATAACTATTAAACAATAGCTAAAATCTTCACTTCGCATTGTACGTTTTGATTGACCGATTTGACCTTGAACGCTGCTGCATTAGTTCTTGAGTTCTCGAGTGCCAAATACCATTTTTTTACGCTTTGGAGAAATATTTTTTCTTTTTATATCCTTTTTAAGGGGTTCGAGCCGACGGAGGACAGAGGGGGGGACGTTTCCCGGTAGGGCGAGAAACCCTGACTCTATCCATCTTTCTTGTTTACCCGGAGGAAGTTACGTTTAAAAAAAAAAAAAATTCAACATTTGGCTCCTTTGCGTGCTCAGAGTAAGCGAGCATGTTCGATTTCTCAAAAAACTAAATTTATTTCAACATTGTTAACAAATTTTAATTTTTTAAAAAGCATTATTTTTTTATTTTTTTAAATTTCCGGGGGGTAAAAAGTCTCCTGATTAATAAAATTATTTATTTTCGTGTACCTGTTATAGTTTTTAGTTACATGCCTGGCCTTTTCGGGATGCTGACCATATATATATATATATATATATATATATATATATATATAACATTATATATATTCTATAATTTTAAATATATTTATACAAAGAGTGATTTGTTATATATATATCAAAAAAATGGATGCTATAATCGGTTGCAATAAGGTATCGTGAGAAAATGAGAATTGGTGGAAGGTGATTGATTTACGGTGGAGAGCAACATCTTTGGAAGTAATAATTTCTTTTAAACACAAGGTACCAATAAGTATACTAGAGTTGGTGTAGGTAGAGATGGTATCGAAGATTGAGAAGTATCATTGAATTTGTTTAATTTAATGGTTACGTAGAAATTGCACTATGCCGATATATCTGAAATCAGTGAGGGGTTTAGGAATGGGATTATCGGATCTTATGTTTGTTTCTATGTAAAATTTAAGTTAGTGTGGGACTTGGATGGAGAGAAGGTGATACGGAAGGAGTTGGGTAAAAAATTTAAAGGTTTAGGAAAGCGTCCAACTCGGCAGACAAGGCAATAAGGAAATGTATGTAAGAACGCTCGCAAGTAAATCAGTGAAATGTGAACAAGTTGGAAGCAATTGTTACCAGTGCAAAAGAAGTATGTGCGTGGCTAAGTAGGAAGTAAGAATGATAACAGTGAGTGGGTGGAATGAAGAGGTGATGTAAGCTGTTAAAAGTTAAAAAGAAGCTATGGTTGAATTAAAAATAAAGCTAAAATTGATGAAGTTTCAAAAGAGAGATGTTTGGAATTATATAAGGAGCGAAAAAGAAATGCAAAAAGATGCATATGTAAGAGAAAAGAGAGGTAAATGAACAGTTTGGAAGGAGATGAATGGGGAGATAAATGGGAAATAGGGAAGCTCTTCTGGAAGAAGCGCGAAAGGTTAAGAATTAGAATTAAGGGAACCTGCCTCAGAATAATGGAATAGGGATGAATAGGGGATGGTGTTTTGTAACTTGATAAAATGGATGTGAGTTGGAGTGTGGAAAGGAACACTTTGAAAAATCTGTATAATATTGGCAGTAATGAAGGGTGATTTAATGACTGTGGTGGGTTTGATGGTCCAAGAAAGAATAGGTATTTTGGGAAAGGTTTATAGCAAAGAGGAGGAAATGGGTAGAGATGAGAAAGTTGTGAAGAATGGTAAATCTGCCAGGTATAGATGAAACTACTGCGTGAAAAAAAAAAAAATTATTAAGAATGGAGCAAGATGGTGATTGATTGGATCTTGAAGTTCGTGTAATAAAGCGTTTATGGAGGGATATAGTTTCGAGGGATTGGAGGAGCAGCAGTAATAGTATAGTAGTAATATAAGGGTAAAGGGGAGGAGGGTACCTGTAGGAATTATATAGTGGTATTTAGTTTTAAGTTGAGTTGTAGGGAAGTATATGCTGGTGTTTTGGTTCGAAGAGTGCGTGACCGAAGTGAAACTGACAGGACGAGGTGAAAGAAAAGGTGCGATTCTGGATTCATAGTTAGAGGATGTTGGATCAAATCTTTTACATTGAAGCAAAAGAGAGAAGAAAATGAGGGAGAGAGAAGAATAAATGTATTTAGGTTTTTGCGCTTAGCAACAGAATGGTGTATTATATGGTGTAACTCACGCGCTAAGGTCTTGGACCAACCGAATGTTTAAGCTCCAGATATCCCACGCCCTGTTTGCCGTGAGTTGGCTCTGAAGGAATCAAAAGTATGTATGCGATAGTGAGGCGTGTACTACTTTTCAACTGGCGTCTGATCCATCGGATTAAACCCACTTATCCCTCTCTTACCCATCTTGTGTCAACGCTAACTATAATGCGTACTGCTCGCTCCAACTACTGCTTCTCGTGATCTTCTCTGCATAATTCATATATCGTCCGAGTGGTCTGTGTCCCAATCGACGACGATTGTGTAATGAAGTCTAGCTCC
This sequence comes from Trachelipus rathkii, assembly GCA_015478945.1. NCBI lineage: Eukaryota > Metazoa > Arthropoda > Malacostraca > Isopoda > Trachelipodidae > Trachelipus > Trachelipus rathkii. Next base: position 25,038 of record JABUQX010076574.1, on the reverse strand, counting down.
TTTATTGTTGATCCTCACTTGATGTGTGTATATTGAGTGATACAGGATGTGTTAGCGGTAACACCATTCTCGGTTACGATTAATATTAGAATAGTACGACAGCGTTGGAAATTAACTGAAGATTACTGTTACAAAGGAAATTTAGTACGAACAACGAGGTCGCGAGCAGATGCTGGGACGAGTAGATCAGGGAAATGTCGTAGTACTGCAGCAATGACTCGCTGCAGCGAATTGTAATAATACCGCTACGAGATCAAAGTTAAACAATTCCTTAAAACAAGAATTTCTCTCAACAAATCAGAAAAGAAAGTCAACAAGAACATACGCCACATCGTGAACGATGCCGATATCTCAGTGTTCAAACGTAGCCTTGGAACAAAAGTGTGTGAGGTAGTTCCTACGTCTAGGCACAAACACACCTCAAACTAATTCCATACTCGCGTGGAATGGTTTATTATGTCGTTATAGTTGATTGAGCCGGAATCTGCAAATTAAGGTTTGATATGAAGATGTATTAGGTTAAGAGAGAATTTTTCAAGTGTGCCGATTGGTGAATAGTTAGAACTCAAGTGAAAATGGATGGTTATGAAAGTAATACGCTAGATAAAGCCTGATTCAAAGTAGCTTTATGACCGTTTACAGTGTACGTTGAGGACCTCACGCATCCTCAGTGATCTACAGTTCTCATATGATTATGTATGATATAGTCGATAGTGAGTAGCAGGATGGATATCTCAAGTTTGTCATGAGTTTTAAAATATTTAGGGTATTATAGTTGGATGAGATAGAGTGAATAATGTAAGTATGTAATTGCAGTAGTTAGTAAGGTAAAGTTATGTGAGATAAATGTTATGGATAAAGGTGTATGCTATATTGGAATTGCAATTAAACTGGTTGTAGTGAAATGTTAATAAAGACATAATTAGTCTGGATTATAGTGATTATTAATATATTAATAATAATATATATATATAATATAATATTTATAATTAATAATACCCCTTGATAGTTTCAAGTAGGTTATTATTTAAATTCACTTAATTACTAAACTAAACTACCCTAATGAAAGCCCCTATAATGGATATAATATATTTTCATAGATGCATTCAGCTTATTAAGGGTTCATTTTAGTCATTAGTTTAAAGGAGAAATATAGTTGATTTCTGTTAACTTCTTTAAGTGTTATTTATAGTGATTAAGTATTTAGTTAGAGGTATCTATATTTATAGGTATCTGCGAATAAAGAAGTAATAATGTATATCTAATAAAGTTCAATTGTTAAGTTTACAGATTGGGCAACTAGTGAGTCAATGTCTATATGTGAGATAATGAATTGATAAAATGAGGAATGAACATATTAGAGAGTTCTGTTGCGTGTGAAGAAAGGGGTATAACTCGATATGAGTATATTATGAATAAAGTTTATTTTTTCAGAGCTGAGAGAAAAGGTGGATAAAGAATATATATATATATGATTAATTTGATAGTAGGTTATATAAGCGGATGTATAATTAATTAGTGTGTTTGAATAAAATAAAGCTGTGCAATGAACCAATAGAAAAATGTGGTATATATTGTGTCAGTGTCTACCATCGAATTGACTGTGGAGAGGACAGAAGATATTTGTGAAGCTATTGGTAGATTTGGAGATAAGAGTAACATAGAAAAGAGAAGCTGTGCAGTAAGGTGTTCGTTTTCTCGAGGGGAGTTTAAGGTAGTGTAGTGTAGACCCATCCTGGCCCTCAAAAAGGCTCGAGAATTACCATAGGTAACCTTATATACATACACTAGACGAGATGGTCTCACCTATTAGCTAGTAGGGTGTACCCGTCACAGTTGACCCTGTGATCCACTCATTAATAGGTGCGTTTCTGTATTGACATAAACAGTCTCCATGATGAATTCGTGGATTCCAAAGTTTGGGTACAAATACGAGGCGGTGAGTGGGAGAGAGGTAAGGCTGGCTATTCTTTTCGATTTACTTTTGTCGAAATATTTACTAAGTGATTCATCAGACTGCATTTTCATTGTGTCTAAGGTGGAATGACTTTTGACGTTACGCCACCCGTTGATCACCGATGTTACTCCTCTGAGATAGAGAAGATAATGCTATGAGGCCAATGAAGATTATTTGAGTACTTTGTTAGATTAAAATTAATATTAATAAAATATATAATAATTGTAATATATAAACTTTAAATATATAATATCTATATTAAACTAATATAATATATATATATACTGGAGTGACCAGTAATAGTATAAATGAAAAAAAGAAATATAATCAAATAACTAAATCGTTTAATAGCATTAATATAATAACTAAAAATATCAATTTTGTGAATATATAATAAATTAATTTTTGACTTATCATCTAACATCATGCATCTTAAAGAGAGTGATATATATAATATATGATATATAATATAGGTAAATATATTTAAAGCTAAATTTGATATATAACTTTTAAGATTCAATAAGTCAATATAATTAATAAAATAATATTAGTACTATAATTTATAATATACTATTATCATATGATTTAATAATAAATTAATACATAATATTGAGTCATGTGAAAAATGATTATGAATACCACTATGATTGGATGCACACGAAAATAAGAAGACACTAAATGAACAATATCTTTTACTCTTATCAGAGCTCGCTAAAATACGAATACTCGAACGAAATATTTATAAATAATATATAGAAAAATTATGAATAAATCGTCATCTCTTCCTCATCTCTTTTTTACAGCATATTCTTGCTATTCTTTACATATATTATATAATTAATGCTATATAATTACCCCCTAAAAGAGAGGTGATTTAATATATATGAATAAGAAGACTAAAGTAAGTATGAGTAAAAAAAGAAAATACCTTAGGCCTCATATCTAGAGATTATTATTTTATTGAAAAAAAGCAATACGTGTTTCTATATGGTGTTTTTTTTGTCAGCTACGGATGATGTAAAATTTAAAAATGCCTACCAAGGCTAACCATAGTGGTACTACAAACTATAATCTAACGGTCATTTGAAGTTAAAGCCATATAAAACTCACTTATAGTTGGTATTAATCCCAGATATATAGATAAATACTAAAAAATATACCTTAACAAGATTCCTAGACTCTACATTGTAAGACAAAGAAAATTAATGGAGTTATTAATATAGCAAGGAACAAGTATTAACCCAGGATAAAAGAGAGACAGTATGTTGTATTCATTCAATAATGTAGATGGAAAACTGGATGAGATTATATAAATCATCCTAAAAAATGTGCCTAACTTTAATGGGACAGTGGAATGTGTTTGCTTTGGATTCTTTTTCTTAAAAAATAATCGCAATCGTAATAGATACTATGTGTTAGTAGGAAACCCAAAAAAATAAGGGCGGCATAGTAATTACCCGGAAGGAATTAGGGTTACCTTATATATAATAGATAGTATACTAATACCAATTTTGCCCACAAGTTAAATTAAAGTATAATGTGAATTACAAAAGACGGAGACAGAGCACAAACTTAATAAACATAAGCAAAGTAGGCATGACAATTTAAATGTTAATTAATTAAGAGAGTTTGAAAAAAAGTATATATAGTTAATGTGGTTTGCGTTTTAGCCGTTTATGAAATAGACAACAAGATGAACACAATACTCGCACAAAATATAAAGAGTACATACATGATTATATGAGGCTAAATGATTACTATGCTTAAATCAGGCTAATGGCATGCTATACTTGTAATGAGCTGGGAGATGCAAGGAATACCCTTCTTGGGCCCCCAACACAAGCCCTCGCGTATTGCCGCAGCCTTTGATGAGAATAAGGAGTTACATAAGGGATGAGAGAGATAGGTACTCCGTAAGCCAAGTAATTTCTGAGTTCTTTTTAAATAAAAGAAAATAATGAGGTAAACTAATGATAAATGATTAATATCAATACTCAGACTGAAAAAGAAAGAAACTTGTTTACTCTATAACACTACCCAATTATTAAAAACAACATACTTGAAGTAAAATAGACGTTTATAAAAATTAAATAATTGGAGATAACTGTTTGTTTGATCGTTCAGTATACCTCATTCAGATCCTTAGTCTAGAGATGGAAAATTTCCCCTTCTAGAAGTACAAACTTCAAAATAAATTAAAAAAAAAAAATTAGAAAGATAAGATAAAGAAATAAAAAAAAAAGAGAATTGATGTGAGCCGTTTGAAATTTCTCTATTGCCAAAATAATCGTGACAAGACCCGTACGTAAGATCTTGATTCCTGTTTTTATTTTCCTAATATGACCTTTATCTCTCGCCTATATAATGTTTCACGGGCCAGCTAACATACCGTGGCTGTACCTACACAGCCGTTCAAAAGAAAAGAAGAAAGAGTGCCAGAAAAGCTTATACAAAAACCCAATTCACCGATTGGCCAACCAACTACTATATATTAAAATGAATCCTCCGGTCTCCTAATACTTCAATCTCACATTCTGAAAAACAAACAGTAAGTTATATATATAGAGTAGCTTACTATATACTATAGGTAGTGGGAGAGTATAATTGAGTATAGGTTGTATAATTGAAAGTTGCTAAAATTTCAATGCTGCATATTTATGTAAAACAATTTTTTATTTTATTGATTAAAATTTGAAAAAATAGTAATAATTATCATTCTAACACGTATATTAGGTATTATTGGGTATACTGTAGATTAATCTAATTACAGAGTTTAATAACCTTAAGGTGTAATAAGGGAAAGGTATTCAAGTTACAATGTCTCTAGGTCCATTAAATATTGAAAACTTTATTTTCACATGAATTAAAAACTCGTTCATAGCTGAAACGATGTGAAAACGGAACGTCTATTTTAGGCAAAGAATAAATATAACAGTAACAGATATGTCGACGTTTTGATTTTGTTATAATTTCCCTTAGGTGGATCTATAATGATATTAGGTCATGAAGGAAGATCTTATATAATAGAACACCAATTTCATGTGAAAAAAGCTGAAATAACACCTTTTGAAGAGATTATATATTAATTAACTTATATTTATATTGATTGGATTACGCGTTGAACATTAGTATTAAAGCCAACCAGTGGTTAAACGTTAAGACACTATCGAAGGTACTGTTGTCACCCAGTCAACCACTACCCAACAAATGCTCTTATGCTCCACCAAGCACCCTAGGGGAAAAACACTATGTCAATTGTAGGTAACGGTACTATTATACGATTTATGATGTAACTTAACAAAAATTTCCACCTAAATATACATGGCTTTGTCTAAATGTCTGAAAATGAATTAACCAGGTATTAATACAATGATGAGATATCCAACACCAATCTCACAATTGGTGCTTTCCCATCTCAATAATTACTCTCACGTTTTATTAACTGGTGTTCACAACATGCATTTAATCTTATACAAATTACATAAGGGTGCTTATCTTTTACCTCAACTCTATAAAAAAACCCACATCGTAGCTGCCATATTTGCGCCTTCGTCATATTTATTATATAGAAATTTATCTGTACTATAACCCGATCCAAATAAAAAGACGATATATCTCTAGAAACCCTTTCTATAATGTGCCAAATTGCGAATAGTCAACACTCAACAACCCTTCGTCATGCATATCTGTTCCAAAATTACACAAACCCTTTTTTTTCTCTCAAACTGAATTATTGCATGCCCTTCTCTTAATTTATTATCAAGATATTTCACTTGCTTTATCTATATTTTCCTTTTATTCCGGATGCACGGTTTATTTACTCCTTGGAGTCATTTGCCTGTCCAATGTTATATCTAGCTATGTATAAACAATTTATTGGTGTCTTCTGTTATATCTTATCCAATATATAGTAAATGTATTTGACATAGACTGAGTAGTATGTCATGTTCCCCTTCTGCACGAGAATAACGCCTTTCTCTACTCAGAATAAACATTCCTAACTCCGTCAGCTCCTTCACTCATCAGCTCTGTAACGCGGCTTGCAAACCCAGATATATCGATCAGTTAGTTGCTCTTAACGTTGCGGACTCATGCGAATAGTGTATGTATTATTCTAAGTATTCTTGTCATGTCTTCCGAATTAATACGCGTGGTCCCAAAATTCTCTAGTCTACAAGTCTCTTATAGCTTATTAGTGTATCTTGAGACTTTCTTCGTTATGTGACTAGTGATTGATAAAAAAATATAAGAAGTTAGCCCAATAGCTCTATAGAACGAAACTCGGTCTTATGTGTAAGTAATATTTACGAGATATTACTATAATATAAACCAATACTAGGAGATCCAAATTATTGCGATTATTGACGCCCAGCTATCTTTATTCATGCTATTTTATTTCTGAGCGTTCTGCATAAGCCACTGCGCCAACTGATTTAGACCTGAACTTTCAAATTAGACTACTTGTATACTCACACCTAATGATCTTTAATTCTTGAGAATCCACAGACTCAGATCGCGAGTTCTCCCCGAGGTGTCCGCTCTCATGAGTTTAATAGTATAACTGGTCTTATTGCGCAAAGTAACCTAGCGCTCTGACCGACACCACGCACCATTAACCTTTACATACATCTTTGGTTTTGACCTGCAGTGTGACACAACTCCTCACTTTTTCCAACTTATCCTATGAACGTCAAATTAAGGCATAAGAGTGTCATTTTGAATTACTGTTATAGCAATCTTCACCTAATTTACCTATACTGAGGTGCGGCCCACTTTTTAGTATTCATCTGCAAAACTTTTCTGAGAAACCTTGCATTAATGTCCTCCTGGTCCAAGATCAAATTTTTTAGTATATGATGTGAGTTAAAACACTACGCTCGGATCGAGTTAACACACCCCAGACACAATGAATCGTGTTGATAGGGACAAACTTCCACTTAATTCTTTGCACTTATTTCGCATCGCTTTTCTTACTCACATTATAAAACATGGTAACCGCGCTTCATTTGTTACGTCACGTATTCCAGTGTTCACGCAATATACCGCGTGCTGTTTTAATCCAACTATGATCTTACTCCACCTGTGTCTGTAGTCATATACCACCATGCGCAATAAACTTATTTTTCTTATCGAGCCCTGCAATTGCTGGGGGAGAACCTTTATATCATATAAAGCTTTTATCTAATAAGTTCACTTTAAAACATAATACACCTCTGGTCTGATCATCCTCTCAAGCGGAGCAGTCGTAGATATTGATTCATTTGCTTACCAACTATATTTCTAAATGGTTTTGGTGTCTCGAACAATATGACTCCTCCCTCTACCGGCGGTTTCTTATGAAAGCCGCTCCGTTACTGTTCTTCTAAATACCTTTATGTGTTATCTTAAGAATAAATGATTCTATGATCTTTTCAAAAATTTGAACAATGGACATTACGATAATACGAATCTTAACTTTTCCGAGGAAGGGCACTTTACATAACTCAGAGATATTGCTTAATGACTACAACAGGACCATGTAAGTTATGAAGTTACACGCAAAATACTTTCCTTACTAGCTCTGTTTTGACTTATGTTATGTAAGCATTAGGCACACACACAAATATATGCCAAATTTTTCCGTTGTATTAGATATGGCCATTTTACTATATTCAGAAGATGTGCTCGCGAATTTGTTGTTAATGGGAAGGAAAAAATAAAGATGAATCAAAAATACAATCAACTGTTGTGTGAACTATTATCCTTACTATATTTTAAAATATTTTCCCAGTTATGAACCGGAGGTGGTCTTAGTGAGGGTGATATCAAATTGATAATTTGAGATCCTAATTAAATGTTTTCCATACACTTGTGGATGGATTAATTCACAAAATTAGAATTTTATAACCCCCATTGACAACATATTATATTCAAAATTATATCTTACTTGAGATTTTACTAATTTATATTAATTTATTTCTCATGATTTATAATTCTGAATAATTAATATTATAATTTTATTATATCTATTTTTTTTCACGTATACGATAGAATATAAAAATATTTAATAGTGTACATATATTTATTAGTTTAATCGAATTAGTAATATGACTCATGATATTATAAGGCGTATATAACTAAGATATATCTTTACTAATTAATACTATTAACTCATGTAATATTCAAACTTTATTTATTTTATTATAGTATATATATGTTTTATTATAATAATATTATTACTAATAATAATAAAATAGGTATATTAAGGAATATTTTGTAGTAATTATTTATAGTATATTATACTTATAATTTCTGATTTCACAACAAAATGACTTAGAAATTATATCCACTTTTAATAACATTACTATATTCTTTATCATATTTTCTTTTTCTATGTGAGCCATGAAGCTAAAAAATGTAATTATAATGTTAATAACTTACCTCTTCTGTATGTGAACATAATCTTTGCAGACCATTTTACAATTATACAAAAGGAAAATGTGGCTACCCATCACAGACATTTCCTGACGACAGTGTCTTATGGTCGCCTGGCTCTAACGAAATGAAGGCTTATCTAAAGAAGTTGTGCGCCAAAATTTACGTTAGCAACCATTAGATTCCACCCGTATAGAAAAGATGAAGAATTGAGTACTAAGTACGGTGTGTTTAATATATATATATGGATATACTAATATCTCTAGTATATAATATATATATATAAATATATATACTAATATAAATATATATATACTCATAGGGATGATATATATAATAATATAATTTATAGTTACTATATATTATCTATATATATTAATATATATATATATATATATATATATAGTATAATTATAATATATTATATATATTATTAATTTATATAATAAATAAATTAGTTTAAAAAAAAAAAAAATGTGTGTGTTAAGCCCAATTTTTGTTGCGATTAATTTTTTTTTTTTTCATTGTGATGAGACTAGCTATCCATATTCTCTTGAAGTTTGCCCAATTGAACCATTTCGTTGGTCATTATGACAGCTAGAGGAATAGAATACGGTTTTGGTGTATATGAATGTTATGGGTTTCTCTAGTGCATTAGAATGTACCTTTTCTTACTCACAGGACTATTGTTATGTGCTGTCTCTCAACGTTCAGAATTATTTGCTTGTTCGTGTGTTTAAATCAGGCTTGTGAAATCTTATTTCTGCTTTATAAACTCTTGTTAGTTTTTCATTTGAAGCTCTATTTAAGAGTGTATATTTTTCTTTATGTTATTTTAACAAAATGCGATTGTTAGAGGCTTCATTATAAAGGCCAGTCAAGTACGGCAAAGTTGTTCAAGTTCGTTTACGATGAAAACAAAATATAAGCGCTAGTTATGGTATTTGACAGAATACGTATTATCTACTCTAGCAGCAGAAGGGCGTAAATATAGTCGTCTGCGAAACCGTTCTCACTAGATCGCTCAACAAACACACAAGACTGATCCAACGGTTCAGTGGTTTGTAAATTTTATTTTTTTGTGCAAAAGAATAATATACATATCCAGTGCTACACTATATTTTAATTTATATATATTATATACTGTGGTAGTGATTTAGTATTATTATAGTAATAGATCACTAGTCACTTGATAATAAATAATATCCTATTAATATAAAATACATTAATTAATTCAAAATTTTTATTTTTTATCAGTATTTAAGATAATACTATATATTTTTTATCCCAAGGGTATAATATGAGTTGAAGTGGTAGAAAGATATATATGGAATAATGAGAATTTAACGTGATGACTGTCATAGAGTATATAATATATATATACTATATTATATACATATTATTATACTCCTTTAACTTAAACACTGACACTGGGTCGGTAATATTTACCCCACACCTCTATTTGACTCTGTCTCTATATGCTATTTTTGAGCTACACCTTTGTGTTTCTCAGTACCTTCAAATGAATGTCTGGCCTAATAGTTGAAGGATAATCTCACGGTGTTCCCTAGATCTCCAATTAGTTTTTAAGGTTATGTTTGTGCAAAGTCATTTTTACCCCAGTTCAGTGATAGTGTAGATGTGGTATTTTACACAAAATTCCCAGTTCAGTGATAGTGGATGGTGAGTTGTGTTGTATTCATTTGGCCTTAATCCTCTTCTGTAAAGTGTTAAACTCGTTGTTGTGTTGCTTTTTTAACAGATTATATCATTTTACTTCGGATAGGAAAGCGAGCATTCGCCAATGACCGAAATGTTGCGTTCTAGTGGCCGAATATGTTTTTGGTACTTATTTAAGTTCAGTAAAAAGCATAAAGAAGCTACCAAAATTTCTTTTGAGTCATCTAGAGCCAAACATTTGGAATGCGAAATATTATGTCCACACCACATTTTTGTATTTTTTTTAAATTGTGTCCTCAAGAATTAATCCAAACATCAGTAAGGTTGGAGGTTCGTCTAAAGAAAATCTAGGAAAGAGGTATTAAAAACAGTAAAACTTTGTTTGCCAATCGTAACCAAAACAGAAGGTTTAAAGCGATAGACGAGTAAGTAGAGATCCCTGACCGGCCGACCGTTACACAAGATGTCCTGCGCAAAGAATGTTACAGCATTAGTGTCGAATGTTTTTAGATGTACTCTTTTTAGTGCTTTTTAGCACCCTCAAACATTATATTCAGCGTCTATTTGACGCCTTCATGGCGACGAATTCAATATTACGCGCAGGGTTTAGGAGAGAATTACCAGGATGAATAAGCGCATTTCCGAAGAGAGAAATTCTGTTGCCTCCTCCTCGATTTGACTTAGCCTCTAAGGCTTCCCTCACCGTACTGCCACAGCACCAGTATCGTTTCACTTGACCGCCGCCTCTCCGTGCTCTCGGGCCGAAAAGTTATCCTCATCCAGACGTTCTAAATTACTCAGCTACCATCTCATGTGAAACCTTTTTATGTTTTACAATTTTTAATATATTGTACGTATCATTTAGTCTTGTTGGAACGCGACATAGTTACATTTCATACGATGCTGCACACCGACTCGGACGTTTTTAGTCCTCGAAAATGATTCATGTGAAGGTGTATTTTCAAATGCCAGGGGAGTCTCGCCTGCCTTCGAGAAACTCTTAAATGCGCGCTAAAACCTCTTGTATGAACGTGACACTCAAGAGACCTTGTCTCCCTGCAAATGATCGCGCCCACGCACAATAACAACAACCAACTATCCTGTACATAAACTTAATATATATATTATATAGTGAGATGAGGTATATATATATATATTAATATAATTCTAAATAATAAAATCATTTTCTATTTATAGACCTATTTTAAGTTCACGAGATGACTATCAAAATATATATATAATCATTTACTGCCTAAATAATTAGAATATAATATAATATTGCAGGTGGGATTGGTCCAATCTTTTCGCCTTAGAATTATATTTTCAAATATAAGATTTACTAGATTGTACTTATGTAACTGTTGTTATTTGTGGTAATTTATCACAGTTATACTTTATATGTTTTTATTACACTAATTTTTGTTTAATGATGAATGAAGACGTACTCAAACGTTTACAGTAAGATGTAAGAACTAAGAATGACCTTGCAAAATTTCTGTCAATAAATAATAAAATTACTTAATAAAACTCGCGAATGACCTTTTGAACATCTAACCATATATATATATATTAATACTACATCTCCATTGCAACTAAAGATGTGTTATATATCTCATAAATAAATCATATTTACTATAGTGTCTCCATTGAATTAAATATGTATCTATATATAGTAAGTATTCGTATACTTTTGTTTTATAATTTGATAACTTGGTCCATCTCAATAAACCGTTAATAGAATATATAAACGTATACACATCATACATATTCTAACGAATCCTAGTATTACTATGATGTCATATTCTGCGCTCTGAAAACGACGTTTTAGCAGCTTTACCTACATCAAGGGTACTGCTTTTATAATGCCTTCCTTAGCGACGAAAACAACCAGATAAAAGTACCAGAATTTAATGGTTTCTTCAGGATGGAGCAGCATTGTCTAGGGCATTGTAATCCCACGAGTCGGTACATATTCGACGCCAGGAAATGGAAAATATCGTAGCATACTATTATTAGTAAGATTAATAAAATGATTACTCCCCATCAGAAATTGTTTACTATAGTGGATCTCACATTATATATTAAAAGTAGTGAATAATATATGGTATAGTGGTAGAGATAAGTAGTTATATATATATATATATAGGGGTATATATATAGTATTTTTTGATATAAGAAATTGCAAAAAAAGAAAAAAAAGAGATAAAGAAAAGCAATTTGTCGACCACTGTTTTCAGCCCCTCTCAGCCCCCCACGCATGATAGGGTAAACTCTAGTTGTGTTCACTAGAGGTACAAAAATAGCCAAAGTGTGTGAAAATATATTTCTGTACGGCTACTCTTCTCTTAATTTACTTGAGTAATCTGCTATCTTTCATACTATAGAGATACAAAATTTTCATATAAAAAAAATATAAGGAGAAAAAATTAAAATATTATACTAATATTAACCATTTTTATCTTTTTTTTATTTTCATTTTGTTTTTCAAGAATCGAAGGGTATATTTGGTAAAATTTTTTCTGATATTTAAAATATAGTCTGTTATTTATATTTATATATTTACTCATATAGTGGTGTATAATTCAAAATCTCGATCATTAAATATCGACGAGAGAGTTTATATTTAATTTACACGATATTTTAGAACAAGCAATGTTGGATAATGATTATCTGTCTAGGTGTCAACAGCCGGAGGATATCTTTTTATATTATAGATATCCTGTTTTGAAAAGTCTTTATATGAATGGTTAACGTTCTTTACCTCTCAATTATATGTCTAGAGTCAGTGATTACCTCTATACATATATACATAACCAGTGATTTCAGATTTCGTTTTTAATGGTATGTTATAATTAGTATTAAAGTTTATCATTAATTAACTAATTCATATTATCAATTCTAATACCCTGGCAAAATTTACATATATTATTTTACTTCAATATTATTTGTAGTATTCAAAAACTATTAATCTACTTCTCATTATTATATGATATATTTCACTAAGTTATTCTCATGTGATGATCTAAATTATTATTGAATCTAAAAATAATATTGTCGATGTAAGAGGGAGTATCGGAGCATAGGAGACACTCCAAATTTTACAGGCCCAAAAACTTTCCCTAGAACAAGAGATATCTAATACCATTAGGGTACATTCCAGTCTATGATAAATATTATTATATTAAAAAATATAACTATATATATTATATATAATTTATATATTTAATAGTATATAATATATTATATATAGTAATTATTTATTATATATATAATAATATATAATAAATAAATACTATAATATATATATTAATATATTATGGATTAATTATATAAAATATATTTATAATATATATTAATTAAATCCACCTCTAGAGGATATTATTTGTACTCAAAGGAATTCCTAATTGTCGTCAGCAGTATTACTTCGGAGACGAGGTCCGTCGTACTTGATAATTTTATTGAAAAAATTGTTAGCGCATTATAACTATGAAAGATACAGATGGACTCATATAGCTGATCGCTAAAATACGTAAAATATTGCGTCGATCAGTATTGATGCACCCAATCCCTTTATATAATAACGTTTTTCCTCAAAATTATTTCTCTCATACTGACTGTGAAATATGAAAATAAAATTCTCTGCATTAATATATGGAGTTAGATCTTAAAGCGATGAGTAATGTTTGCCGAGTCAAGAGTACTCATATTTAGGATAAATTTACATATTATGTTTGTAGGGTATTGTTCACTTTAGCGATATACTCATTAAAGGATAATTCTATCTTTATTTTAAAGCACAGATGAAATTGATATATTTTTACTGAGTCATAAGCTAAATAATAATATATGTTTATAATTTCTGATCAAGTAATAATATATTTAAACGTTTTTTCTAAAATCTCTGTATTTTTTTTTTCCTTTTTACAACCATTACAAAATGTACTACTTCAACTTTCGTCAGAAATCTAAAACTTATTAAATTATAGATAAGAGAAAAGAAATTTCGATGTAATTTTCCAACTTTGTTAAGTCTTTATTTTAGCTATATATATGTGTTCCTTTTATATTTAATATCATATTGTATAAGGTATAATGGAATTCTTAAGTATATATATATAGTAAATAAATATATATTATAATAGAGTTACTTGGCATATATAATGGCAGCTAGTTTATATAGTTGAGATAATTTGCTCGTTTCATGAAATATTAATGACTCCTCTCCTCCGCTTGGTAATATGGATACTGTATAGCTATCTTCAAGGAACGTTGTACTTGCTATTTACTATTATCACTTTTTCTAAATTCAATTGTTTATAGCTGATTATCTCAAATCCTGAATAAATTGTTTCTTCATATTACCTATATCATTCTCTAGTCTGATCATCCTCATGCCAGCTTTGAGTAGATAGGATAGGGAGAGCTTAATATAATGTTAGATGAATATATGATGAATATAATTCCGATTTTATGACCTGGTATGCGTCGATATAGTTGGGTTCAAATGATTAGTTATAACCAATAGAGAAATCTTGTGATCAATAAACTAATCTTAGAAATTTTTTCAAGTGATTTGCCAATTATTATAGCATGATCAAAGTCATTTTATATGAATTATGAGGTATTGCTTCTATAATAATAAATCTTGCTAGAGATAAAGTTCTTTTTCCAATATGTGCAATATCTTTCTATAGATAATCGAAAATATGCTGCTTATTCACCTTATAATTTATGATTAATATAACATACTTATTGAAACCGTGGCAATAAGTGGGACTTATTGAGCAACGAATAGTGAGATCCAAGTCTCATTTGTATTCTTATATTAAGTTATTAATAAGTCAAGTCAATTATTAAGTTTTGATATGGAATTATAGTTATGTACAAAAATTATTCCTACATTTTTCTTAAGGTTAAATCATAACACTGTATATATGACTTTGAGAAAGGTAGGTGCATCTTTTAATTAATGTTATGAATTGTTTGTAGGATGTATCAGTTAATGCTATAGTGTATCATCTGCTAAATCGAGTGTCCAAAGTTTCATGTTAGATGCTCCCATCTCGAAGATATTCATAATGAGAAATATGTATTGAGCAGAGGAATTTCATCTCAAGCAATATTCCTGATCGCCGTGATTTTTACATATTCAGCATCGATGGTTGACATCCTCTTGTCGTTGGTCCATTAATACGGAATCAGCTCAGTACACAGTCTATGTGTTCATAAACTCGCTCGGTGCTAAAGCTACGTGAGTGTACACGTTTAACGCAATTCATAATTGAGTCTGTAATCCTCTGAATTAATTTAAAGCGTTCTCGGCTTATATATCTAGATAGGCTCAAATACATCTCTCCGGTGAACTTGATTTATATCTGCTTGAATAGAATCAGCATTCTCAGGATTAAAACTGACTGCTAACGTTTACTCTCAATTAATTTCACTGCTCACTGTGAAGTTCCCATCTCGGATAACATTTTTCACTCTTGGAGCAAAATATTTCGCTCTTAAGTAACCTTAGGCATTAGAAGAGGAATTCTGGTTGCAAGCTATCAATATAGTACTCAGAATAAACTCTTAATTATAAATTAATAATATATTAATTAAAAATATATGCTTTGATATTCAAGATGTTATTTAAAAAATATTCCGATTTCCCTCTTTCATAAGTAAAAGGTATTAACAAGAGGTTTTCTAAGCTACTGGAGCTTTTTTGTTACCTTTATACATGAAATTACAATTTACTCAAGAAAGTATCTTTAACTAGTTAGTACAATATAAAGAATAATAAAATAATGTCCAAAACGAGACCATCAGAACCCTTAATCGACAGCCGAAAAGATTTATAAAATAAAAAATCACCTGTTTACTAATCAGATATCTATTAGTAGACCAATAATAAGACACTCCATTTAAGATCATTTGATAATCATTCTACATACTCAAAAAATTCAACAACACCTTTCAATATTTTATCAATATTCATCGTTTATTCTAGAACTCTTGCTTTTAAATAACGTCAATCAAACGCTTATATCCTATATTTATAGCGACAATTTCTCTACGTTATCTTAAAGATCATAAGGCATTAAACCTTACAGTGAGCCCATGTTTTTAAGACTATATTATATAACTGGTGCATCTGCTCATTCAGTTAATATGCATAGATAGAGAGCATTTGTGCACCAAGCAGAGAGAGCATAATTTGTCTCTTATCCTAGTCAATTCACAATTAACTGATTAATTAATATATGATTAAGAGCGCCAGTTAACGAGTTAGAGCCTGCGATTTCATGACGACAGCCGCATGATATGAAGGATATCTCTGGTACCGTAATAGCTGTGCTCGTCCTACAATGTTTATCGGAGAGGTAACACATCTGATCTGCGTTATCAACACGAACGCGTGTGACTAATATAATATATCTTAATAGATACACTTCGATGTCTACGTATCTCATTAGGCATCCGTTTGTTTACGATGAGGTTCTTCTTTAACTTTAATAAAGTAGATTGATCGAATATCTAGGTTAGATATAGTGTAACATATTTGAAGATAGTCAATGATCTAATTTTTGGCCTATGAATACTTATCTAAATGTATTCTTATTTATATAAAAAAGAATAAAGCCTTTATACCAAAATTTCTTATCTTCATAATGTCAGAATTATAAAATTATTTTTGCTTAAATACAGAGGAAGATATCTTCATATTATTATCATAATCAATAATATAATAATTAATATCAGTGATCTTAATAATGTTGCTAGTGATAGAATGTTATGCCATAGTAAATGAGCGGACTATCCCTTCTATTAAACATGTCTACTCTCTTATTATTTTTTACTATATCTTATATATATTATTTGAATAGTCAATGCGAAGACTAAATACTCAGTTCCAATTATCGGTTATGTCATTTCCTTCAATTGCGCTTTGGAGCTCTTCTCGACAGTCGTTTAGTCTCGACGAATACGTAAACCCACTCTAGTTAGGTGCTCTGTGCCCGTGCGTATGGTGCGCGTTTGCTCTAGCCTTTAAGTTCACTCTGGTAAGACGAATATCTATCCTATAATATATGTAACCTCTTTATATATTATATTTATTTTTTTATCAGTTGTCACTCCGTATCCTGATTCAAGTGTACCCAGCCAGATACCCATATTCATATATATAGAGAGATGGTTGTTGAATCAGTTATTCCATCAAAAATCTCAATCTAACGCCAGATTGAGCCACAGACGTTAGGCATTTAAATTATATATTATATGTGAAGGGGAAATTAAAAATTAGTTACAGACATACAACTATGTATGGAAGATAATATCCATCAAGATACAAGAATGATGGCTAGTGAATAAGAAAGATTAAAAGCACCTGCAATAGCGATACAGTACTGTGAGTTTTATACATATTCTACATCAAAAATTCTTACATTAGCTGCCGATACTACAAGACACCCTCTTTGTCTGCTACGTAATGGGTTTCGTTACGTAATAATAGGTTTATATATAGGTTATGGTTAACGCGTAAAGTGGGCATTATGATTCTCTATGATGCACTTAGCCATCTTACTCTATTATCATATAATGAAAAAGGTATTAAAGATATTTAAAAAGTCATATTAATACCATAACATCGCCTCAGCTATATATCAGCAAATTTATATAAGTAGGTGATCTCTCAGTGATAACTAGAAAGTACAAGGACATGTTTATAAGTCTTTTGATGCTACTATTGTACTATGCAGGACCCTATCCAAAAGTCAGGATGAAACCAGTGAGCCCCTCAGCCCCCCAAGATATTTATGTAGAGCATATACTCCATACAACGGCGATAGTAGACCCTTGTTTATATAAGGTGATTATAAGTACTAGATGAAGAGTGAAAAAATATAGGTCTCGCTTTTACTCTAATAACATAAACTCCCTTAAAGTGATTTATCTTTGTAGGCCGCTAATTCCTAGTCAACCACTAGTTGATATTTGAATAGCTTTATACAACAATCGAGTTTTTTTTGTTATATAGTCTCAAGGCCAAAGATGTTTTAATTGGATCTACAGGAAGAGACAGAAAGAGTAACCGTTCTAGAATCAAAGTAGATTAGAATAAGTTAAGATGTATATTGGACTTATAGAAGGAGATTTTAATTGTAGTAATAAAGTTAGAGTAGTTTTTAAAGTTATATAATTATTTAACTAAGCATAGCGATACCCTAACCTACTGTAACTAGTAATAGGAGGCCTTATAGGAGTATATAATAGAATCGAAAATTATAAGACTGAAGATTAGACTAATTCTTAGAAGTAAAAATGATAGGGAGTGATAGATAATTGTGAAATATGAGCTTGAAGAAATGAAGAGTCAAAGTCATCGACATATATAGAGTTAATAAAGTTATAGATGTGCAGGTGAGATGATTATATATCATTTTGAATTTGAAAAGCATCCCAGTGGTCCAAATTAATTGTAGGAGATACATTCTAAAACAGAACGCAGAGAGAAGGAACAGACACCTCCAGGCCGACTATTGATCAGAAAAGAAGTCGCGGCACCCAAATCTAACTAATCAGGCTCATTGAGCGATTTGAAAGATTAAGCTAGCACATAAGTAAGCAAGAGAAGTAGGGAAAAAACCTTCTATTAAGGATGCATGGGCGACTATGGAGAGCAATGTACCGTTGCTGACACGGTCTGGCTTCCTATATCTGCCGTCAAAATGCTTTGGATATGTCAAGTTGCCACCGTTCACAAGTCCTCATTCGCTACGATATCTTACATTGCGTTATGCCTTTGAAGGGCGCGAAAACAGTGAGTCATCTGCTTAAATAGCGCAACCAGGGATATTCTCCTAGAGATCTCTGGAGCACCGAAAGCGCGCAGCTACTGGTAATCAGAAAGAAGTGAATTGAGATTCCATTTCTAAGAAGTGCAGTGAGCTATTGGATAGTAGGGTGTTTCTCATGGAGTCCTTAGTAGAGACAAAATATCATAGTGCTGAAGATGCGTATTATTTGGTCTCGATAGTTCAGAAAGTGTAAATCAGAGCCCTACCAAATTCTTGTTTTATGCTCTATTCTTTTTTTTCTTCTACGTGGCAAATAGGTTGGACATTATGTACCGACGCTAGGATCGTCCGTGTACGGGAGGAAAGTGCTAAGTATTGTATACAGGTAGGTCATAGATACGTCAAAACTACAGATGAGTAGTCCATATCGAACGCAAAAGGTCTATTTCATCCGGTAGGAAGTGTTGATCAGCACGAAGCCACACTTCCTCAAAATCGTAAATCGTGAAGTAGAGAGGAATGTCATTTCCGCTGTCCACCCGTATTAACATACTCCCTTATTTATATCTTATGCGATTATCTAGAGAGACTCATGATAGACACCGATCAATGAGAAATGACTAGGTTGGTAGTTCATTTAGGACTACTCGAGACGACTCGTGACCGTATATGGCGTGAAGTAGGATACAGAAGAAAATGAATAGACCAGAACTCGCACTAACTCCTCTTGAGAGTCTGTCTTGCTTAATTTACGTGTTAGTAAGGTATATATAGTCTTCGCGGCGAAAGGAGAGCTGCTCGCTCTGCGGATATCTACCGCTCTGAGTGAGCTGAACTCAGTCTCGCTCAGATCTTTGCCCCTAATGCACCGCAGATTAACAACAGAATCATCAATACGGAGAATTAGAGAGGTAGGTGATAAGCGCCTACTGAACTCTCTCACTCTCGACCAACACTTAGTATGTGTCCTAATGAGCATTGTTTATTGGCTAAGAAGAGCTCAGTTTACTTAGAGATATTCGTCAGTAGGAGATGCCATAGGATGGTACAGACAGCCATCTTTAATTTTTCGCTTTATGAATAGTTCCGCTCTTTTATGCTCGATCGCTGAAGAGTATACACGCGTAAGGCACGATGGGGCAACGAGTTTCTAGTACTGCATGTTAGATTGCAAGGTGATGTGGTTCCAAATAGAAACTCAAGATTTGCTTTTTCACACGCACTCGATAGACGACCATTTTGTCCTCTTAGCTCGTGAATGGCCAAAACTATTTGGGAACACGGACTCACGATGCGTCAAACCATCGTATATTTTGCTGGTTCGATTACAGGATTTTCTATGTGCTGAGGAAAGAAGGATAGCCGCCTTTCTAGTGACATTGCGGTCGCATCCCCCGATAATCAACAAATTAGACAGGGTTACCCTCACTTTCTCGCGAAGAATCTGAAGACGCTCTTAAGAGTCAAAGCAACAGTCATCGTCTCAATTATTTAATCTCCTCAGCGCTTATGTAATATACATGGTCAATCGTCCTCATCATGAAGCTCTCCTCTCCAATACGGCCCGACTCCGAGAAGTAGACCAGAAAAAAACGCGCCACTTTGGAGACATCTCAAGTTTTCTAATAAGGTATGGTGAGCTTGTGTGAGAGAAAGTATTAAAATTAATCGACGTAGATTTATAACACGCTTTCGTCGTTGGATCAGGAAACGTTCGATTGGCTGACTGACGTCTTCCTTTCCTTCCTCTGATCTTGTGTCTTCAACCCCTCGGAGTGTTCGCGTGAATTTTTTTGCTGTATGGCTCTAGGAAGTCATACCCCTGATGTGAACGCGTGGGGCAAATATGTGTGCTATTAATGACTAGTAGTGACAGATCTGTGTGTTGAAAAGCATGAGTCTCTAGCGTGATGTCATACAAAGACATCTTGTGACCGATCCGGAAATGATGTATATGGTCTATTTACCCTCCATGTTCTGCGCTAGTTGAGAAGTATATCTGCAAGATTCGGCTTCCTTCCCCATCCTATAAATTCGACGATATCGTGAGGGATACTCATAACTATGTCGTTTTGTTAAGTCCCACTCATCTGCAAATGCCCTCTAAATAATGAGGACACTCTCAGTTACATTCTGCAGGATTGTAGTGAGACGACTACTACTTAACCAGTCCTACTCTATGAGAAAAGTGTTTTCTCCTACAAGTAAGGGTTCAGTGTAATTCATTAAATGAAATCTGACACTTGATTCTATGTAATTTTTTTGAGCTAAGCATAGTATCCCAGAAGGCTATGAACGCTATAATTATTGTCTATTACTAGTCTTTCAGAAGTTGAATGTCAATAAGTATTCTTAAGTCATCTAGCAAACAAACGACTCGATACGTCATCTCAGGCAGATTCGTACGGATTCTATATACTACAGATTACCCCTTCTATTTAGGGGAGATTTCATAAGGCACAAATAGTTCCCAAAAGCTCTATATGTTATCATAGGGCACATACTTCCAACCCTTCAAAATCGGAACAAGTATATAAAGATAGAGTTTATGAGTTGGATAATAATTTACGAGCGGAGGCTTAGTTAACCGCGTATGACTTCTTTATTTCCTCTGTGGAAGTCTGTAGACAAGTAGCTCTCTAATTTGCAAAATTTAGGTTAGAGTAGTACATATGGAGGAAAGGTAGTTATGGTCTCTGGATTTGTCATTAATTGAGCAAGTGTTCTCCAGCAATCTGAATAGTTCGCTAAAGTCAAAATAAAGCCATACGACCATCGTGTGCAAATCTGCTATCATAACGCACACAGAATCTACAAATATAATAATAAGACACCAATACCAAAAGAACATAATTGAAGGAAAATTTACAAACTCTTTCGCTACGCCATAAAACACACATCCACTAAACTTCTTCAAAAAACCTTATTTAGAGAACCCTCATTTGTTACACGCCAAATATTAACTATATAATACATATTTATATCCGATGGCAATGTTAATAAACTTATCTCCTCGCAACCTCACATCGCTCTACTACTAGCTGATAACACTTGCGCATCAAATACATCATAATATATAAATAAAATTCAAAACCTTATTTTAGAAGTACAAGCTATATAGGAATAAGCTTAGATTTGAGCTAATGACTGCTCATAAGCATTATAATCATTGCGGGCATGTCCTATTCACTCCACCCAACATTTGAGGTGACTCTCTTACTGCTACTCTAAAGCGCGCGAGATGTCTGGATATTGACACATACGTCTTATAAATGAGTCTAAGTTAAATTAGAAGCATCGATCGCAAAAATCTGAGCGAGCTTGGTACTATCTAGTTCTATAGTGGTTTATCTACCTAAGACATTATAATTATTGAATCTCAAAGTTTCTCAAGTGTTAATTTCTTCCTACTATAAAAGAGTTATAACTTTGGTAGTTCCATTTAGGGATTTTCGTCTTAACCCTCTCTCTCTCTCTCTCTTCTCTCTCTCTCTCTCTCTCTCTCTCTCTCTCTCTCTCTCTCTCTCGATACCTCCTCTCTCCTAGATCAAACTACTCTTATACCTTTCAAATATAACTGTCGCTCTGATACTATCTCGGTACCTCAACTACTCCTCACCAGTCTCTCTTTCTGATCCGTCAACTTTTTGAAGCTTTCTTAATAATATATATTACTATTATAATTTAATCAATCAATAGATGTTTTTTTTAACTTACTTCTTAAATATTATCATTAATCCTCCTCCATTTTGAGAATAAGCTCTAGTATATAGCTGACAACGCCTTGCTATAATACAATATTCTCATCCTAATTTCTCTAGTTCACACCCTACTGAATCCCAATAATAATAACCTAGCATTCTTCAATCTATATATCATTGGTAACGCCTAACCTATATGTTAATTGTCGAGAACTACACTCTTACTATACTACTATTTTATATTCAAATAATATATCCTCTTAATATATCTGTTAAAGCTTTATTCTCGTTCATCCATATTTTTCAATTTATCTACCTTTTTTCTCCCAAGATTGGGAGAGTAAGGTGCGCTACAAGCCATCGTAAAAGAAAAGCTATAGGAGAACATGACAAATGTCGAAAAGAAAGCCCATCCTGACCGCCCCCTCTGTACCATGTAATTTAGTAAAAATTCGTATTCGCGCAATGCAATTGTGACAAACTCCATTTCTGAATCCTATCTGTCGCCACAGGTGCAGCCAAATTATGCTCAAACATATGCTATTCACTCTTATATACGCTGGTGACATCCATTGTTACACGCCATTTCTGCTGTTCTCTCATCACCAACTGAGAAACTCTCACAGAGATGATGGGTATTCAATAATCCCTTTTTATCATATTCTTCTCACAGACCTAGCTATGCATCTAACACGACCTTAATTGTCATTCTGAACACATTGAATACTTTTTTGATCTTAATTAATACTTCTTATATTCCTAGACCATAGTCTACTATAACTACTTAATTAATGCAAATAACTAACATATTAGGTAAACAAACATACCCTCATGGAAGGACCCCTCATTAGCCGACCTATAACTTAAGAACTTAGTGCCCTCTATTACTTTCACCATCAGATTTAATTGCACCTCATGACAACTCTATCCTTGACCTAATCACAACTTTAGTATATAGACCTTGTTACTACATTGCATACATCCGTTCCCTTCTCATCTAGCATATACCCTTTTAACAGTAGTTTGTTTATAGTTTAATAAGCATCTATAGACTACTAACCTGTTACAAGACCCCTCTGCAAGGGCTCTTAATCTCAAATCTCTAACATAAATCTATTTAACACTGTGCAGTGTGAACTGTATCCTCATCTCAATTCAATTACAGATACCATTACTTATTACTTATATTTCTACGTTTACTTTCAAACCCCTTACCTTTACATTACCTCATGCCTACACACCCTACTAAATCTCAAACTCTCTTCAGAATTCGCCACACAAAACCATAATCATCCGCATATATATAATAGGAAGGGCACTATACCTTCCACCTCATCTCCATTTATATTCTAACACCTAGAATCCTGCCATTCCCCACTCGTAATTCTTTCATAACCCCTCCATTATACAAATTTGATAATAACCAAGGAGACATTAAACATCCCTGCCTCATTCTATAATTCTCTTAATTAATCCTAAACAATCACCATTGACACCATTTTTCTTACACAACATATATATATATATTTATGATACTACTCATCACACACATGCACACAACACACACACACACCACACACACACATAATAAGGACGTCATATAAACTCATAAATGTTGCTCAGTATTTTGAGATTATTTATTATATACTACCTGAGAGTTATGATACTTTTTGATTATTTAATAATATATACGTAATACACATACATTTACCTCTATATATATGTGATTGTAACATATAATTTCCTGTAAATAATTAAATATATTATATTTCATAATTTTAATACTAATAATACTATAATATAATAATAATAATCTCTCTATATAAGGTAATATATATTGAGATAAGATAGTGTATTACATGAAGAGGATAAAGCTGAAAAGAGATGAAGGAACACCAGGGAAAATGAAAAGTAGTGCAGAGAAATATTGAAACCAAGCCCAGTCTAATATTCCGCTGTGAAAATCTTACATGACAAATGTCTAATTTACGCTAGAAATATAATTTAAAATATCAGAAGCTATTACATCACAAAACTCTTAGAAACCCATTTAAATTTGTCATTTGCGAGTCTTTGACAAGACATGATAAGCTTGAACTTCGAAATTCTCTTAAAAAGGAGATTCTTTAAGAAGCTCTTAAGTTGTACTCAAGGGATGTTAGAAGTATATATGTTTTGTTACTTTGATAAGTGATAAGTAGTAGGAATAGCTAAAGAGCACAAAGTATGAATATATATCATTACATGATTCTCCTATTATCTATACTATGATATAATATATATATATATATATATATATAGTACTATAGTTAAAACAAATTTGCTGTATATAATCTTTTCCCTGCATATATAAAGTAAAATTAAGTAAAATAAATTATATTTATATATATCAACTTTTCTTAGCCTAAGAATTTATACTTCTCATCGATAGCCCCTTCCAATATCTTTATAAATATTTAATTATTAGTGTGTGTTATATGAAAATTTATTCATAAGA
>JABUQX010076573.1:27500-29339 GCA_015478945.1 Trachelipus rathkii | reverse complement strand
CGCCTTATTGTACAGGACAGATAACTCAGCCAACGGCATTTCTCCGCTTTCACCTCGGGTCATATACAAATTGAACTGCGGTTTAATTGCAGTATATATATATATATAATATATATAGTTATATATATATATATATATATATATATATATATATATATATATATATATATATATATATATATATATATATATATATATATAATTATATATATCAGGGTTGGGTTCAAGTACAGTACTTGTACTTTTAACTTGTACTTAAGTACATTTTTTGGAGTACTTGTACTTGTACTTGTACTTGCAGTTTCTAAAACCACTGTACTTGTACTTGTACTTGTACTTGAGCCTTTTGTACTTGGTACTTGTGCTTGGTACTTTCAAGTACTTTTGGCATTTTTAACTTGCCAATATTTTTTATTTTCTTTTTATCATTTTCCTACGTATTGATATTATTATTTTTTATATATATATTCTAAATAAATTTCTATTTATAAATGTAAAGTATGTCATTATATATATATATATATATATATATATATATATATATATATATATTTATTTTATTTATAATATTGTTATAATGTATAATATATATATATAATATAAATATATATATATATATATATATTATATGTATATATATATATTATATATCATATAATATATATATATTATATATAAATATATATATATATTATAATATATATGATATATATATAGATATATATATATATCATTCAACCACCTTTTTTCCCCCCAGACTGGGGGTAAAGGTGCGTAACATTACAGAAACCAAGAAAAGTAGTTGAAAGAATATGACACAAGTTCGAAAAGAAAGCCCAGGCCTTACCTTCCTTTTATACCTATTAGTGGGAACTCGCCGCACAGAAAATGCACCTAGAGCTTCACGGGACCCGCACGACCCCACTAATGGCATCATCACCAATGCTGGGGTCATCCCTTGGCACAGGTGGGCCACAACCATAACCCCTCACAAAACCCCGACATTTACTTCCTATTATTCACTTTTTTCTCGCCCCTGCCAAACTCACATTTCATTCCTCCAGACATTCTTCGCTGACTCAATCCACTTTTTTTCGGTCTCCCAGCCAGTCGATTCCCAACACACTCCACCCACTTAATCCGCTTAACAAACCGCTATCATCCATCTTTCCCACATGACAAAACGCATCTAAACATATTTTCATTTATTCTCTTCATGTTAATCCCTTTTTTCGATAACCATACAGCCCTCGTGTAAATACGTCATTCACTCATTTTAATCAATCTTCTCACACCTAACACGCCCCTAAGATGGTCCATCTGAACACATTGTCCTTTAGATCTATACTCTTATTCCAGACCATAGTCTTACTACTATGCATTAACACAGGTAACAACTTACCATCACGCAAGACACTAGCGCACTCAAGACTTAGTCTCTTTACATCCACCAAGATTTTAATTGCACCAACCTCCTTCCTGCAATTACACAACTTACCTACTACACTCGGCATCATCCGTTCCCTTTTATCCAACATATATATATATATATCCTAAATATTTAACTCAGTCACTTGTTTCATGGCCTGCCTCACATCTAAGCATAAACTTCACACCGAGGGACTGTCCTCACTTATTAACCATAACCTACTCTATGTGCTGCGTTTACTTTTAAACCCCATCCCTTTTACACCCCTCCAAATCTCCTTCTACCAATCCTCTTCAACTCTCTCAGATTCACCTCCACAAAAACCATATTATATAGGGTATATATATATATATATATATAGTATATATACTATATATATATATATATATATATAATATATATATAAGTAT
>JABUQX010076573.1:15000-17500 GCA_015478945.1 Trachelipus rathkii | reverse complement strand
ATATAATCTTTCTGATTTCTGTTATTCAAGATCCTTTTGGCATTTTGAAAAAAAAAATGTCAAATCTAACTTTGCTTTTACTTCTTTGCCACCTCTGGTTCATCGGAGTCCACCACGGCTGTCTTACCCAATGCAAAATAAAACCTCTTTGCTCAGATTACATGTAATGTAAATCAATCTTAAACAATTCTTGGACCAGATTCCTACCTCTTCACCTCCTTCAATAATTTTTACCTATCATTTATATTTTTTTCTAAACATGTGCGAATTTCTGTTCTCCAACTGACCATTATACAATGGCCAGTATGGTCCTGACGCAGTATTTACTCATATAGCCCTCAAATCAACTTTTCTTCCGAATTTGCACAATACATTGTAGCTGTTCTCTCCTCTGCCTTGAATCTTCTGCCTTCCGGCCTGATGCAAAGTTTTGCTCCACTAAAACCCGAGAAAGGAGTGGGGGAATCCCTGCTCAACTCTCAAAATATTGGTAATATCTCTGTTTCAATTTTTTATCTTTCGAAATTTTCGAATCTATCCACCAAAAAGAAGATTGCAAACATCTTAAAACTTTTATTCTTATCTCAGATGCTAAATATTACTTTTTGAAAAAGAAACTTCAACATTTCGATGATCTTTTGCTTTGCGTTAGAATAAAATTTCGGCAAAGTCTTAAAAACAAAGCTTTATTTATGAACTTCATTCTCTAAAAGTATCTCTCCATTTCCCTCTACCTTCTCTCTGATTTACTTATTTTTTCTTCAGAAAGTTGATATTGAAGCACTATCATGTTTACCCTTTAAAGCTGTCAGTAGAGATGTTCCTCAGGGTTTCGTCCTATGGCAACTTTTTATACTTTCCAATAACTATATTCTATTTGTCATTTCATCACCTCTTCATTCCTTTTATTCCTGTACTACCGACCACAACCTTCACTGTTCTTTTCAGTCTCTAAGATGTTCTACTCAACATCAAATTGCTAATTCTAAAAGTGTGGCGTTGGTACACCTGACTTCTAATTTTTCACTTATCTCTGATGTTTCTATTATCTCTGGTGGACAATGTTCAAGGTCTACCAAATTTCATCAGAGTTGGGGGAGATTTTCAAACCAAGGTCAAGCTAAAAGACAACATGCTCCGATCCAAGGTATTTGAAAGTGTTCAAGTCAAAAGCAGTTGGGAAATAGATCAAAGGATTGTGTTCCAAACTTTATCAATGAAGTGCATTAAAGATTAAGAATAGCGGTTAAGAGAAAGGATGGGACTGTTTATAAAAGCGTGCTGCACGTGACCCTTTCAATGGAGGAGGTATGCGACTGGAACAATGTCATTTGTCCTAGCATTTGAATAAAGAGAGTCAAACAACAAATCAACGGGTAGAGAGGCTGGAAAGAGAGAGAGAGAGAGAGAGAGAGAGAGAGAGAGAGGAAGAGAGAGGAGAGAGAGAGAAGGAGAGAGAGAAGAGAGAGAGAGAGAGAGAGAGAGAGAGAGAGAGAGAGAGCTGATAAGACGAAAAGTCTTCAAGGCTTGCTGTATGAGTGGAGCCACCCCAGATGTGTGATATGTATTCCATTTAGGGACCAACGACGCCCATATAAAGAGCAATCAACCGAGGTGGAGCGAAGATACTCTAAACACGTTTCAGAAATTTGAAGTAGTTTTGAGAGAGAAATAATTTTATCCTTCTAAGATTGAAAACAAGAGAAAGAAACATCAAAATTATTAAGAAGGGACTGAAGTGTTTTTTATCCACCTCATGAGGAATCAAACGCCAAAACAAAACCACAGATCTGGTAACCCTCCTCAATCTCGTATGAAAATGAAAATAAAGTGTAAAAAAATGAAAATAATTTAAAAACTATAGAACAAAAGTACCATAAAAGAAAAAAAACAGAAAACAAGACAAATTCCCCCCCCCCCAAAAAAAAAATAAAAACAATTGCTTCATCTTTTCCTCGAAATATATATACTATATATATATATATATATATATATATATATTATAATATAATATATCATATATATATATTATAATATTAATATATATATATATATATAATATATATATAATTATATATTTATAAACGTACATTAAGGAGGTATGAACCCTTTAACCCTTGAATAGTACTCCAAGAGTGTATACCTCTTGAACCAAACGAATTAGCTAAAAGGAAAACACAATCAATAATATTAACCTACAAATGAAAGCTCTAGCTTCCCAAGAGAGGAGCGTGTCTTGGACACCTAACCTTCCGACGGGCCTCCCCGCTAACACCTTGGTCCAGGGGCAACACTAGTGTATCTTTAATCGGACATTATGAATTGTTGGTTATATATGGCACAAAATATCCTTGAATACCTAAATAGGTTTGATTTAAAATTCCCAGTTGTCGCCACTGACCCGAAGTGTAGCGGGGAGGCCCCGTCGGGAAGGTTAGATGTCCAAGACACGCCTCACTCCTCTTTGGAAGCTAAGATTTCAGAGGTAAAATGATGGGTT
>JABUQX010076573.1:0-10000 GCA_015478945.1 Trachelipus rathkii | reverse complement strand
TTTTCAAAATTTGCTTTTCACATATATATAATATATATATACTATATAATATATATATATATCTATATACTATATATATCATATATATATATATATATATATAGATATTCAACCTCAATACAACACACATTACTCAGTACTCCTCTCAACCTTCAATCCCTCACATAAATATATATATATATATATATTATAATATATAGTTGCTCTTGTACTCTTCTGGAAGGTTTCACAGGTACCTGAACCATTGGGCCTTCTTTAAGGAATGGTCGCCAACTGTCATTTATACTACTACTTAGTTCATGTATATGCACGAGACCTTTCATCTGCGCATGCCATGTAATGCAATTATGCGCACGCGCAAACAAATCTTCATATCCTTCTTGAATGCGAATCATCCCAGCCACAGACATTGACAAAAGAGAATTGTGAGGACATTGTTAAAAAAGCTGACTCTCCATGCTCACTGGACAGAACTGAGAACTCGACCCGTAGCCATCTAAGGGGAAGTGTATAGGACTTAACTAATTGGGCTCAGGCTGAATGCCCTTTCAATTTATAACAAATTTACTCTATTAATATAAATTTATTCTTGATTCAAACAAATGGAAACTAGCTATTTTCCATATTAAAAAGTTCATTTAGAAAAGCGCATCTCAGAGTTTTGCA
This sequence comes from Trachelipus rathkii, assembly GCA_015478945.1. NCBI lineage: Eukaryota > Metazoa > Arthropoda > Malacostraca > Isopoda > Trachelipodidae > Trachelipus > Trachelipus rathkii. Next base: position 9,334 of record JABUQX010076573.1, on the reverse strand, counting down.
TTTTATATTATATGCAAATTTACTATTATATATATATAAATATATATATATATTATATATATATATATATATATATATATATATATATAAATTATTTATATATATATATACTATAATATATATATATATATATATATAATATATATATCTATATATATATAATACCTATATATATACTATATATATAATATATAATATATATATAGAATACTATATATATAATATATATATATATATATATTATATATATATATATATATATATATATAATATATATACCACATAATATATATAATATATATATATATATAATATATATATATATATATATATATATATATATTATATTATATTATACTATAAGTACAACGAGGAGAAGAGAGTTTAAAATCGCTATCATCCATAACACACACATACATAATAAACATACTTACACCAACCATCACAATACACACAGCAACACACACACACACACCGTTACGCTAACTTATACACACAACACACACACACACCCGCTAGGTTACTTATACACACACACACATACACCCACCCATAGACACTTACACTCACCATCTGCACCTTCACACACAATTGCCTAGGACAGCATACACCCACCGCTATATACACACACCCACCTTTCCGAGCCTGGCCATGATCACACCTAACACCAACAAACCCTAGCTCACACCTATACTTCCACGTCTACACACACATATGACACTTATGGCACCACGACGCACACCCCGCTCAGGCCATATTTTACTACACACACACAACATACGCTAGGCCCTTTTTATACCACACACTACCCTACCCATAGGCCAACATTTACGCTCACACTTACCTACACACACAAGGCACACATACCATAGACACATAACATCCACCCGTGATACATTATACCAACCGTTAGCTCACACCATACAACCTAACCACACACAGCACACAACATATAATATATATATATATATATATAATTATATATTATATATATTATATATATATATATATATATATAATATAGTATATATAATATATACTTATATATATATATATATTTTATAACTATACACCTTTTTACTTAAAATAAAAATGAGTCATGTATCAGGGAACGGTATCCAGAGGAGCGTTTGGGGGTAAAGCTCCATCAGCGACTAATTCACAATTGATGAGTTGAGTACTGAGGCCATGTAGTTACACTCTAAAACCAGGAAAAGCTGACCAATAACATTAAAAATTAGAAATCTATTTAAGAAGTTATGCCAATATAAATAATGAAATAAATGAGCGAATGGAGAAAGAGAAAAAAAAATCCAGGAGTGTCTGATATATATCAGTTTTTATTTTCACTACAAAGCTGTTACCGAAATTTATTAAACATTAAATTTACAGTTAACTTAACAGTAATCAGTAAATCAATAGAGGTGTTACCTAACACCGGAGGATTAGTATGCTTTTGTTTTACTGCTTACTGCTTTAACTCATGTGCTTTACTGCTTTACTCATGTTATTTTACTGTTTTAACATTATATGTCTTTACTGCTTTTAACTCACATTTAATTAACATTACATACCTTTTAAAGCAGTAAATCAGTTAAATCAAAGAAGTGACTACAACACCTAGGGGGATTAGTTAATGCTTTGTTTACTAGCTTTATGCGCTTATAACCACATGATTTGACTGCTTTAACTCATATGTTTACTGCTTTAACTCATATTAAAAACATATACTTGACATACCTTAAAGCAGTAAATCAGTAAAATCAATTAGAGGTGTTACATAACACCAAGGGGGGATTATTAGAATGCTTTTGTTTTACTGCTTTACTGCTTTACTCATGTTTTACTGCTTTAACTCATGTTTTACTGCTTTAACTTTCGGCTTTACTGCTTTAACTCATGTGTTTTACTGCTTTAACTCATTATGTCTTATACTGCTTTAACTCACATACTCATTAACATTACATACCTATAAAGCAAAAATCAGTAAAATCAAACATAAAAGAGGTGTTACATAGCAACAAGGGCATTAGTATGCTTTTGTTTTTCTCTTTACTGATTTAACTCATTTTTTTATGCCTCTTAAACTCTGTCTTTTACTGGCACTTCTAACTTTCTGCTTTACTGCTCTTAACTTTCTGTTTACTGTTTTTAACTTTCTGCTTTAACTCACTGTAACTATATATTTATTAACATTATGGTTTTTTATTTGTTTTTGATACTATTTTTTTTTTTTTCCTCTCTCATTTTATTCGTCGTTTATTTTTATTTTTAAATGATTTTTTTTTTTTTTTTTTATTATACTTGTGTTATTTACTTCATGCCTATTTGTTATTATTTCTAAAAAAAAAACCCTAAGTCAGATCCTGCGCACACAAATTCACACACACAAACACACATACAGACACACACACACGCTCTTACAATGATTGACACACATGTGCCATGACACCTAGGAAGACCTACACATATACTCAAATACATTTACCCATAGACACCTACATTTTACACTTATACACATGCGGTCACACCACACACACTTACATCTTATACACACACATTCACTATAATACTTATACACACATTCACTTATATCATTGACACTTACATTTATCCATAGACACTTACATTTTCTTACACTCACACACAGATTTACTTGACACTCACAACAGATTATAACTTACACGCACCACCACAGATTTAACTTACACACACAGATTATACTTACACTCATACACAGATTTATACCTTTACACACACAGATTACTATACACTCGCACAACAGATTTACACCACACACACACACACACACACAACACACACACACATACATTCACGCACTACTAGCAACTCAGAAATCAAAACGCCAATCAAACTATCCATAAATAACATTTAAATGTTTTAATTAAACACGTACATTTATTATTACTCATTCAAAATATCAACTTAAATTATTTCAAAAGTTTCTTTAACAAAAACTTCTAATTAACAAACTCAATCATTATCTTTGACAAAAATTATCTATTAACTGATACTTAAATACCATCCTTTGTTTATAAAGTTTTATAACTATCACGGTGAATGGAATCGGGAGCTATTACGACAGATACGGTCAACGACATACGTACCGAAAACCAGGAGCCATGGTAGGAAGCAGAAGGACTGGGAATGATTGAAGAGCGGGTGTGTGTGACTGCAACAAACCCTGTAAGCAACACCATACTAAAGGGTGACAATGTCCAGTATGCATAGTTCTCATGGAGACTGACATTCTGTGCGATATTACAATCATAATACTACATCATGACAGATTAACCTAGCAAAAAAAACCCAAAAGCGAAAGCTCGCGACAACAGACGAAACAAAACGGGTCCGACTATGGATAACCGTGCGGATGCGGTGCACAACCGCGTGACCGCAGACGTTGAGGACAAGTCCAGGTAGGCAAGACTGCAACGTTAGCATGCCAGCAGACGTTCCGGGCAAGGTTCGAACGCAGGTCTCAGGAGGCCAGAGCGACTCCAACACCAGAAGCAACCGGCCTTGCACGCGCATAAGCACGACAAAACCGCCTGTTGGTGTACTCCGAAACGAAATAAATAAACAACCATACCTATAACAAATAAAACCAAATAAAAACACAACAAGACAAAAAAAAAAAAAAAAAAACAAAAACTAACTAGAAAAAAAAATTAAACAAAAACAAAATACATCTCAAACAAATCCAAAAACACAAAGTCACTAAAAGCACCCATAACCCTATACGAAAAGCAGTAAAAGCTAGATGCAAAAGATACAACACAAAATATCCAACACTGATTAGCGAATTATGATACATCGCTCACGCCGCTCACAAGCACAACCTACACGAGAAGTGAAGTCACAGACACACCACAGACGCAGACAACAAACCTCACCCACTCACCTCACTACACTCTACAACTTAACACATGCTCACAAACTAAAACACAAACTAATCATACAAAACACATAGGAGGAATTAAAAGTTCTTGGTAGGAATCTGAAGCATATTGCCTTTCCCACTCTGCGAACGTTAGAATTATAATAATACTCGACACTGGAAACGAAACTCAGATAAAAACGAGAAAAAAAAAACATAACTTGTGTCGTAACCCTCCGATAATAAAAACAACATGAATTCACAACTCGGTGCCATAACTACCCCGCACCCCACCATAACCCACACTACATATATCAATCGACAATTGATAACAAAAAATAGCACAACACAAAGAAGGAATGATCTATCAAAATAACAATTGAAAACCTATCACCCTTTAACACCAACAACCACAACTAATACTTATTCACTATTAGTAATTGAACAATGACCATAGCAGATGATCTCCCAATCGATCAACATATCTGCTAATATCATACAAAAGAGATCATCTCTCGATCGCAACTACCAAACTGTTTGGTACCGATCCCACGAAGTGAGCTCAACAAAATATCTATGTACGAGTACTGATCAATCTTTTAATATTAACGGCATCATAATTACAGCAAGAGATCACCCTTTTAATAAAAATTAAATAACTAAGTTTTGGAACAGCTTTATGATAGTTTTTTAGCCAAAACAACATTACACCAACCGATTCTACACTCTAATTATAATCCCATTACATGCATATCTCGACTAAACTTACTTCTACAACTTACACAAATTATTTCCTTATCAAGCTATTAAGGGTAAACGAGTTTAAAACTTTTAAAATCAATGTAGTAGTTTAAATCTCGACTCCATTTCTATTCTTAAAGCCTTCTGTTGCCGAGACAGAGTCTATACTCTGCTGACGTTCTTGTCTTCTCAAAACACTTACCTCAACCCCATCGGGCTTTTTATCAAGCCTAAGCTATAACAAACAACTGTTTAGTCCTTCTATGACTCAATCATCAATAGCAAAAGACAGGAACAATTCTTATTGACACAGATACCTACACCCATACATTACCGTAATCCCATGCCTGGCATCTACAGCCAATCCCACAATAACACATCAACTATCATAAGACTCCTGAGCCGTAACAAGCAACCCACAATAACTATAAATATAATTCAGAAAGTCCCAAAACCCCAATATTCGCACGCTGTGCCAACGACACACCACAACCACTAAACTAATAGTCAACCAACCTCACAACCACCCCGATACCCAAATCACCTACCGATAAAACTCCTACTAAACATAAATACCTATACCATTATACAATGACAATATTATATATTATATATAAATGTTAATATATATATATATACCTAATAATACTATATATATATATAATATATATATATATAATATATAATAATAAAAAAAAACCCATCACTAATATATATAATATATATATGCATGGCTATCGTAGCTGTTGTAGGTTAATAATCTGATTAGTGAGAGATTCATTGGACTATTTTTCCAAACGAGAAATGCACTACCTCATCACAAAGACAAACCCTAATCGATTGCATGAGACATTCATCATAACAATTGCAAACCCATTGCACAAAATAACTTACTGCACTTCACGCCAACTAGCCAGCAACTCCCACATTAAATACAACTTCACAACCAAACACACATACACAATACAAAATACAACAACACCAAACAACCACATATCTTCCGAGAGCAACAACCAACCACACGCATAAAACCAACAACAACAACCTCTACACTCTCATACCAGACTAAAGACCACACAAATACCCCCAAACACAAAATCAACCACTCTAAACAACACAACCAACACATAATCCAACCTCACACACACACCCCTCTAACTTAAACCCACACTAAAAACACTCAACATAACCATAAATACTACACAACACCCAAAATCACATATAACAAAATATCTAACCATAACCAAACACAAAACTACACTCACATAAAGAATATAACACAGCATAATTATAGCAAACTACAACATATAATATAAATATATATATTATATAATACTCTATAATACTATATATATATATAATAATTATATAATATATATATATATATATATATATATATATACTATATATATATATATATATATATATATATAATAATATATATATAATTATATTATATATTATATAATATATTAATTATATATATAATATTATATTATTTATATATATTAATATAGAGAGAGAGAGAGAGAGAGAGAGACGAGAGAGAGAGAAGAGAGGAGAGAGAGAGAGAGAGGAGAGAGAGGAGAGAGAGAGAGAGAGAGAAGAGAGAGAGAGAAGAGAGAGAGAGAGCAGAGAGAGAGAGAGATTTGCTGTAGTTAAGCAAAGAAGAAGTTTTTTAGTTGGATGTTATTTTTTATTTATTTTTCTTGATGAACCCAATGCTATATTTTGAATAAGGTCTATTTTAAAATCACCGTCCTGTTTGTTAAAATTCCCTGAATTTTTTATAACATAAGATTCAATATTTTTTTTATTGATTTGTGGAGCAGAGAAAATTGGTTGCATATTTTGGATGTCTATTGTATGATTCCGGGTTGATCTATGTGTTACCAACGCTGAATTGGTTTTATCAAATTGCAAATCCTGCTTATGTTGTTGTCGATGTCTTTCAAAATCATTTTCAAAAATATTTAACATCTAAAATATAAAGAACGAGGGATAGGACAGGCTGGACACCTGGTGATGTCGCCTTGACGGGAGCTCGGTTGCTTTATAACTGCTCTTGAATCCAACTTTTTTGGGTTGGAGGATAGCTCAGTTGTATAGCATCGGGTATATTGTCCTCATTAAGCAACAACGGTGGTTCGACCCCAGAGGAGGAAATTTTCTTTATCTTCCCATTATATGTTTTCTTTATTTACATCTTACTAATTGCGGATTAATAGCATATTTAATCTAAAATATTAAAAAACGCAAGAATAGAACAGGCTGGACACCTGGTCATGTCGCCTTGACGGGAGCTCGGTTGCTTTATAACTTTTCTTGAATGCAACTTTTTTGGGTTGGAGGATAGCTCAGTTGTATAGCATCGGGTATATTGTCCTCATTCGCAACAGGCAGTGGTTCAATCCCAGAGAAGGCAGAAATTTCTTTATCTTTCCATATTATATGTTCTTTCTTCATTTACATCAAACTAAATTACGATTAATTATGCAATATTTAACATCTGAAAATATAAAGAACGAGAGATAAGACAGGCTGGACACCTGGTGATGTCGCCTTACGGGAGCTCGCGTTGCTTTATAACTGTTTTTAGTCCACTTCTTTTTGGTTGGAGGATAGATCATTTGTATAGCATCGGGTCGTATGTCCTCATTTGCAAACAGGCGGTGGTTCAATCCAGAGGACAGTAATTTCTTTGTCTTCCCATATATTGTTCTTTAGCATTATTTGCATCTTTCTAATTCCGGATTAATATGCAATATTTAACATCTAAAATATTAAGAACGAGGGATAGGACAAGGCTGGACACCTGGTGATGTCCCCTTGACGGGAGCTCGGTTGCTTTATAACTGTTCTAGAATCCAAGTTTTTTGGCTTGGAAGATAGCCTCAGTTGGTATAGCATCGGATATTATTGTCCTCATTGCAACAGGCGGTCTGTTTCTATCCAGAGAAGGCCAGTAATTTCTTTATCTTCCCTTTATATTCTTTCTTTATTTACATCTTGTAATTGCAATTAATATGCAATATTTAATATATATATATATATATATATTATATATATATATAAATATATTATATATATATATTATATATATATATATATATATATATATATATATATATATATATATATATATATATATATATATATATATATATATCTTATATTATATATACGGTATATTATATATATATATATTATATATATATAATATATATATATATATATATATATTATATATATTATATATATATAATATATATATATTATATATTATATATATTATATATAGATATATATATATATAATATATATAATATATATATATATATATTATATATATATATATATATATATATATATATATAATATATATATATATAATATTATATATATATATATAATATATATATTATTATAATTATATATATATGGGAATAATATTTTCATAAGAATATTTTCTTATTAGTAAAATTTTTGCGAGAATTTCTTCGAAGGAGAATAATATTTTCTTGGGAATAATAATTTCATAAGAATATTTTCTTATTAGTAATATTTTTATGAGAATATTTTCTTATGAGAATAATAAAGACAGAAACATTTCAGCCTAAAATAATAATAAATAATAATAATAATTTAATAATAATAATAATAATAATAATAATAATGAATAATAATAATAATAATAATAATAATATTAATAATAATAAAAAATAATAAAAAGATAATAATATAATAATAATAATAATAATAATAATAATAAAATAATAATAATATAATAATAATAGTAATAATAATAATTTTTTTTTTTTTTTTTTTTGACATGTATACCACTACTCACGGGCAATGCCCCTTTTCAAAAGGAGGGGCAAAAAATAAATAAATAAATAAAATTAAAAAAATTACATAAAGAAAAAATAAAAATTAAAATAAATGAAAAGTAAACCCACCCTAGCCTTGCCTAACGCAATTCCCTCAGGTGGGCGCAGAAGCGGGACTTAAAAATAGAGAAAGATTAAACATTGCGGGGAAAATAAAAGAAGGCAAGAGTTCCACAAAACAAGATGTGCTGGAAAGAAGGAAGGTACCATAACGAGTGTCTTAGTCTCAATATTCCACCCGTTCCTTCCGCACAATTTTCATGAAGAGAACAAGGCAATACACTACCTTGTGTTACGGAGGGCGACGCAGTGGTGGAGGAATGCGAGAGGTCAATTTCGCGAGCACCTGCCATTGTAATACTATAGAAAGAGATTAGGGCACCTCGTCACGAAGCAGCAGAAAGAGTCAAGGAGTCAGAGAGTACTGGACAGTTTTTATAAGCCTCATATAGCCTAGCTTCAACCTATCCAAAAGAGGAGGGTGGAAACCGTCATCCACCCCAATGTGGGAACAGGTTATTCCATGCAAGGGCGAATAAGACCTTTAGTATAACTGGAGTATCTGAGCAGAAGAAAAATTCCGCATATTGACAACAGAACTTCCCAGCTTTTTGAGGCATATTAGCACCGATGGTATGTTGTGAAGGTCTCCAAGAATATTACTTATCTTATTGTTTGAGTTTCCTATGAATGTTTATGTTGTTACGGGTAAGATCATTAGAGCCATCAAAAAGGGGATTAGGAAACCGATTCGGGAGGTATTTTAGAGACGAATAGTGAAATATTTAAGTAAGTTTGAGTT
>JABUQX010076572.1:0-17765 GCA_015478945.1 Trachelipus rathkii | reverse complement strand
TATATTAATTATATTAGGTTCCAAGCCAACCTTCTATTGATTTTAAATAAGTTACAGTTTCAAAGCAGTGATTTCGAAGCAGGTGACTTGAAAACGGTCCGAGATGCCTTCTTTTCTGGAGAAGAGGATTGGAGCGGTGGGAGAGACTCTTGTTCATGGTTAACGGCGACGCTCTTGTCGTTGTTTCGTGTCCTGGCGCGAGTGAAAATGTTTTTCGTCTTATTAATTTGCAAACTTCTATCGCAACGAGCATGTTTTGCGCATGTCGGCGATCCTTGACTTTTGTCGGCATGCTCCTGTAACCCATGAGCACCAGTGAAAAATTGCCGTGTAGCCCCAGAGGGGGTTGCAACCACCCTTCTGTGATTTAAATATGTTAGCGAGTTTCAAAGAAGTGATATCGAAACAGGAGATTTGAAAACTTCCGAGATGCCTCTTTTTTTGGAGGAGGCGGATCGGACGGTAGAGCTTCCTTGACATTGTCTAACGGCGACGCTGTTGTCAATGGTTTGAATCCTGGGCGAGTGAAATTTTTCTCCGCCTTATTATTGGCAAATTTTGTCGCAACAATCATGTTGTGCGCAAGTCGGCGTTCCTTGACTTTGGTCGTTTGCTCCTGTAACACATGAACACCCCGGAAGAATGCGTGTAGCCCAAGCAGAGATTCCAATCACCCTTCTGTGAATTTAAGTAAGTGTCGAGTTTCAAAGCAGTGATATTGAAGCAGGAGATTTCAAGGGGTTCCAACCATCCTTCTGTGGATTTAAATAAGTATTGAGTTTTCAAAGCAGTGATATCCGAAGCATGAGATTTGAAAATTTTCGAGATGCCTTCTTTTTCTGGGGAGGTGGGATCGGACTAGTAGTAGAGCCACCTCTACATTGTCTAACGGCGACGCATTTGTCGATGGTTCGAGTCCTGTCACGAGTGAATTTTTTTTGTTATATTGCAAATTTGTCTGCAACAAGCAATCTGTATGCTCATGTCGGCAGCGTTCCTTGACTTTGGGTTCGTTGTTCCTGTAACCCCAGGAGCACCCCAGAAAAATGCCGCTGTGTAGCCCAAGCAGAGATTCCAATCACCCTTCTGTGAATTTAAGTAAGTGTCGAGTTGAAAGCAGTGATATTGAAGCAGGAGATTTGAAAACTTCCGAGATTCGTTCTTTTTCTAGGGAGGCGGATCGGACTAATGGTAGAGCCTTTTGTATATTGTCTAACGGCGACGCTGTTGTCGATAGTTCGAGTCCTGGCGCGAGCGAAATATTTTAAACGTCTTAGTTGCAAATTTGTCGTAAGAAGCATTTTGTGCGCCTGTTGGCGTTCCTTGACCTTGGTCGGTTGGTCCTGTTACCAATGAGAACCCCGCTGAAGAATGCCGTGTAGCCCCAGAAGGGGGCCAACCATCCTTCTGTGATTTAAATAAGTTTATCGCAAGTTTCAAAGCAGTTGAAATCGAAGCAGGAAACTTTAAAAACTGGAACGAAATACCTTTTTTTTCTGGGATGTCGGATCTTACTAGTGTTTAAACTCTTGTACATTGTCTAACAGCGGCAACGCTGTTGTCGATGATTCGAAGTCCTGGCGCGAGTGAAATTATTCTCGTTTATTAATGCAAATTCTGTCGCAACAAGGCATGTTGTGCCCATATCAGGCGTGCCTGACTTTCGTTGGTTGCTCCTGTAAAACAGGAGCACCAAAGCAGACCGTGTAGCCCCAGCAGAGGTTCCAACCACCCTTCTATGGATTTGAATAAATACCGAGTTTCAAAGAAGTGATATCGAAGCAAGAAATTTTGAAAAACTTCCGAGATGCTTCTTTTTTCTGGGGAGGCGGATCGCAATAGTGGTAGAGAATCCTGTTTTACATTGTCTAATGGCGACGCTGTTGTCGATGGTTACGAGTCATGGCGCGAGTGAAAATTTTTCGTCTTATTATTGCAAATGTGTCGCAACAAGCATGTTGTTGCCCATGTCGGCGTTCCTTGACTTGGTTCGGTTGCTCCTGTTAACCAGAGCACGCCCAAAAAGAATGCCGCGTAGCCCAGACAGGGGTTACCAAACCACCCTCTATGGATTTAAATAAGTATCGAAGTTCTCAAGGCAGTGATATCGAAACAGGAAACTTAGAAACTGTAAAGAGATACCTTTTTTTTTGTGGTGTCGGATCGCATTATGAAGAGAACTCCTGTACATTTGTCTAACGGCTGGACGATAGTTGTTGACGGTCTCAGTCTGGCGCGAGGTGAAAATTTTTCTCGTCTTCATATGCAATCTATCGCAACAAGAATGAATGTTCCCATGTCGGCGTGGCCTTGACTTTTGGTTTGGTTGCTCCTGTAACATGGGAGCAAACTAGCAAGAATGCCGTTTAGGCCCCCAGTAGGGGGTTAAGAAGCACCCTTCTAGGATTAAAATAGTACCGTTTTCAAAAACAAGTGATATCCAAGCAGGAGACTTGAAACTGTTCCGAATACCTTCTTCTTTTCTGGAGTGGCAAGATCGGGCTAGATGTAGAGACCTCCTAACATTGGTCTAACAGGACGGACGCTTATTCGATGTTCGAGTCCTGGCGCGAGGAAATTTTTCATCGTCTTATTACTTGCAAATTTATCGCATCAAGCATCTTGTGGCCCATGTCGGCGTGCTTGACTTTGGTTGGTTGCTTCCGGAACCCATCAAAATGCCGTGTAGCCCAGCAGAAGTTCTATATCTACCGATTGAGACCTCTTATTCCAGGACCATAGTCTCCATTACTAAGAGTACAGATAATAGCATACCGTCATGTAAACCCTAGCACACTCAAGATATGCATCCACTAAGGATTAATTGCACCAGCCATCTTCCTTCCATGTCAACAATTTTTTTCATTACTTACATTCTGCATCATCCGTTCCCTTGTCATCTAACACATATTTCCTAAATATTTGAAACTCAGACATTTGTTCCAGCTGCCTCACCATCTAAACATAACTGTACACAGAAACTATCCTCATCTCTCTCATAATATTCATAACCTTACTCTATTCACTACTCAAACCCCCTACCACCTCCAAATTTTTCTCTACTTCCCCTCAAAGCTATTTCAGATTCGCCACACTAAACTAAATCATCCGAATATATTAGGTAGGCCACCCTCCACTCTCTTTCATTCTCCATTACTCTAAAACCATCCCTTGCTACCTCACCCACCTCTGATTCTTTTCATAGCCCAATCTATATATATGTTGTATATATATATATTATTATATAATATATATATATATATATATATATATATATATATTATATATAATATATATATATATTAATATATATATATATATTATTATATATATATATATACCTATACTACAACCCACAACATACACAACAACACATCAATCACCAAAACACCACCTACCCCATACCAACACCCACTAATACAACAAAATAAACACAACACAACAATAACCAATAACACCAACAAATACAACCACAAACCCAACATACACACACAAATATAATACACAACTAACTATTAAACCAAACACAACTACACTTCACCACACACCCACTGCACCACAATACAAACAAAACACACAACATAACAATCAACACTACTCCACTCACAACACACCACCAACCACCTAACTTAACAACCCACCATAACACTCACACACAACCTACATAACACACCACCCACCAAACTCACATAAACCACCACACCACCCCCAAACTCACACACATAAACCACACCAAACTACACCAACAACACCAACACAACTAACTCACAAAAACCACTCACCACAAATCACACTCAAAATAAATACCTACTACACACACCACAACACCACACTAACACACCCAAACAAAACCCTAAACACTACAAACCAACAAACCACAAAACTAAACAACAATACCACCATCACCAAACCAAAACAAACCAACACACTAACCACCAAACCTACAAAAAACCCAACTACTACACTAAACCACCCCACTAACAACCCAACCACTAAACAACCCCCCACAACCCACTCACAACCAACAACCACAACCCAACACCCCTACACTACACAAAAACCATACCAACACACTAAACCACCACAACCACCCAAACCCTATAAATACTAATCAACCATAAACCACCTAGCTCACACACCTACCTATACCTACTACACTACTATATAAACACACTACCCTACACACCACCACACAACCAAATAACATACAACCCATCACCTACACCCACACAACACACAACAACACAAATAACCACCCACACCCAAACATAACAAAACAACCAACACCACTAAAATAACATCAACCCATAATATACAACAACAACAACAAAACACTCAACTCAAACATAACAACACAACACCCCTACAACACCAACACAACACAAACACCAACACACAAACAACCACACACTCACACCAACAACTCCACAAACACACCTACACTCAACAAAATAACTACACACCTCACACCCAACCACAACTCACTCAAAAACAAACACTACACCTCATAACCAAACCACACCTCACTACTAAAAATAATACAACACACTCACATCACACAAACCTAATACCAACAAACCACAAATACTATACAACACCAAAAAACAATCTAAACTTAACACACCAACTCATACACAACCATAATAACTAACTAACAACAAATATACACCATATCACATACTATACAAACAAATACAACAAACCAAACAATCACACAATAACCACATAAAAACAACAACAACATATTTATATACTATATATTAATATATAAACACACACACCACCAAACATACCATACACAAACACCAATAATAACTCACACACTTTTTTCACAATTGACCATCTAACCCAATAATAACACGCACACCTCAATATATCTTATATTAACCTAACACAAACCAAAAGAAAAATCAATACAAAAACCAAACATACAATCTCTATAATCTACTCCAAGCACTCAAACACACGCACCTCAAGCTCAAACACCACTCACGAAAACATTCAGCTTCACCACCTGATATTAGAAGAACACTTGACAAAATCCGCAACACTACAAATAATATACTACGGCCAAATAACAACACTATTCAAACAACCACAAAACGCATACAAAAAACAGACAAACATATTTTATGAAAACAATCTCAAACATCGCCACCAGCAAAAACATCACCAAGATTCACTACCTTCATACTCGGACATAGCCAGGATCAGATCCACAGCCGACTGGATCCGACATAACGGAGATATTCATGCAACTACCTTTAAGAAACATCTGATTTTAGCACGAATCCTCTTGCACAATACTTCTTCAACCATAAAAAATATTATAAACAACCAAACAAATACTCCATACCCAGAATCCGGCATCCGATATACGACTCCGAATCGGATCCAAAACAAAGCTACATTCATATAACCTCCATCATTGAACACTTGTCACGCAAGTTCTATACCGGAACACAAAAAAATATATTCTCTAACTACTTAAACAAATAACTATTACTTGAGAAAAAAAAATAAATAAAACCAGGCACCGAGCATCCCATAAAATAACCATGCCTCCCACGAGTACAGAACTCCAGAGGATCAACCGAACACGACAAAGATAATATTACCGAACATTGAACAAAAATAGATACAAAAGCAAGATATTCTGGAAACAATACCACTTAATTCAACTAAAAAAATATTTTCTTTGAAAAAATATTTATAAGCAAGATCCGGCTCCGGATCCCGACTCCACGACGATCACTGAACTCCGCATCCGACATCCGAATCCTGCTCCGAGAAATTCCGGCAATCCATCAAGTTCCTGCACACTATTTGAATAATTGTTCACCACATTCTTCTTTCATAAATTTTTCACCCAAAAAAATATTTTTCTTAAAAAAATTCATTACCCAGGACCCGGCTCCGGTTCGGCTCCGGATCCGGCTCCGGATCCGACCAAGGTTTCTGTACTTAATTTGAAAAATTGCTAAACATGTCTTTCTGAAAATACATTTGCGCCCAAAAAGCATATTGGTTGAAAGAAATTAATACCAGGACATCCAAGGCTACAGGCAACCATACCAGACTAACCGCACTCACCCGCTAGCTCCGGCCTCCACAGAACATCCAGGACACAAGCTCAGAAAAGATATTCCAACGGGATATACACGCTACCTCACGATCAAACTGCACTAAGGATAATTCTAAGCATACACATATTCTCAAGAAAACTTGACATAAGACACTATATACTATACAATAAACTTTTTTTACAATTATATTTTTCTTTTTTTACAAAGAGCAAACAAATCATAGCCCGCCTCACGACTACAACAGACAATCCAATACCAACACCAGAATCCCGAGGAAAACCCCCGACTTATAACGGCATTCACTGAAACTATCTTGAAATTGTCAGACAAGTAACCTC
The DNA here is from genome assembly GCA_015478945.1 of Trachelipus rathkii. Classification (NCBI taxonomy): domain Eukaryota; kingdom Metazoa; phylum Arthropoda; class Malacostraca; order Isopoda; family Trachelipodidae; genus Trachelipus; species Trachelipus rathkii. The sequence continues at coordinate 11,341 of JABUQX010076572.1, read as the reverse complement.
TACTAAGGACATAAATTACCTCAAATCACAAAAACACTTAATACTAACCTCTGAAAAAAAATTATAAATATACCACAGAAGACCAACCGCTACACGAACAAATCCATAGATCCCGGATATCCACACCCGAATAACACAGCAAACCGAGCACCTAAGGTTCACTGCCACATAATATTCGACAATATAAGAATAATAACAGTAACAGCTATCTAACTCGGCACCTTCACCATTACTCACCTAAAAAACTACTATTTATTCTAGAACAACACCTCAGTACCAGGCTCGACTCTGAGAACCCAGAAACGACATCCAATAACATCCACTACAGACTAACACTAATTCGGCTCTGAATGTGACCTAAGCGTTTACTAGAAAACATTTGAACAATTGTTCCAGTACACGTCTTCTGGCAAATAAATTTTTCAAGGGGGTCCAACATAAAATATTTTTTTAAAAAAATTCATACCCCAGGATCGGCCTCCGGATCCCGACAAGGTTTTTGAAAAACTATTTGGAAAATTGAACACCAATCCTCACACCAGCACAAGAGATATCACATCTACTCAAATTAAACCCAACTAAATACAATCAAACTAAAAAACTACACACCAACATCTTATCTATCGAAAAAATACCACTCAACTCAATAACATACAATCCAAAACGCACTCTCGAAATCCAACACACAGACCTCATAACGGATCACCACAAGAACTCAAACAACTACAAGAGCGACACCCGATAATTAAGCACTTCAATACAACCCACTCATAATCGCAAACTATAAACATTACACAACCAAACCAACAAAACCAAAAAAGCTCCATCTCCTCCACACACACGCGACAATCACACACACTTCAAAACTCACTCATACCAAACAACCTATACCAAACAACAATTTATGAAACAACACAAACATCTAAACTCACATAATCAAACAGCAATCGTCTTCACGAAAATCACGGAATCCCGCGAGAAACAATCACACGGACAAACTCACCCGAACCACAAACTACACAATCAGCGATATAAATAAACACTATATATGAAAATCACTCAGTCCTCCAAACTGCTGATCCACTCCACCACAAAACCACACAAGCGATACTAAACATCATATAACACCCTAAAACAAATAACTATTTTTGAAAACAATTCCAAATCACACACAGGATCCGAACTCACAGAGCTCACAACACCCGGCGCTAAGAGAATAGAATAACACACTACTCACGGCTCTCACACACTCAAAGATACAAGAACACTAAACAACACTCACACTTCACACACTATAACGCATCACAACCAAGAATACACCAACAACCTCGCAGCTAAAAGCGAGCTTCTCAATCAAAACCTCATAATGCACAAATATCGTTCACATAAAACACGACAATATATCCACACTCTCAATAATAACACAACAATATAACATCTCCTTCTGAATACCACAATTACAACAACCACTACCAACTACACTAATATATCACATAGCACACAACAACCCATCACCTAGACTCAGGCCTCGAACCCTTCCAGCAGACTCAACAGACACTCACAGCACTCCGGATCAGCAACACTACCCAGAACACAACATCAAGCCAATATATACCCCGCACATACATTCTGACCAAACACTAAGACTACATCAGACAAGATAAACCCCAATACTTCAAAGCGCAACACACACAACATTCAAATTCACAACCTCTACCAACAAACAACCACTAACTCCTCTTTCCCTCCTAACAACAAACAACAATTCACAAAAAATAATGACAACAGAAACACACTCACAGGCCTCAACTCCGCTCCACACGGCACTCACACGGACCTCAACTAACCGTTTTTTTTTTCTTTCTGAGGAGACCACAAAACCCACACCACCAACCACTAATACCCAAACCTCCATACCAACACACCAAAAAAAACAATCATTCAGCACAAAAAAACAATTTCACAACGACAACACACTTCTTCTTAACGGACCAACTAAAATTCTTACAACACTACCACAAAAAAATACAATCAACACATCCACTTCTCACTCGAAACAAAACACAAACTACACCACACACAAACAAATACCACAGACCGAACTCAAAACAAAATGAACTCTAACCACGAGCATCCCCACACAAACCTAAATACCAGAACTACCAAGGCAATACCCGACATACCACAGCAGATCCAGAATTCGACTAAGGACAATATACTACCCAACAAACACACTATTTCAATCATATTTAAGCTACACAAATGTTCTTCCGCACTCCACATTTTTAACACACTAAAAACCAAAATAATATATAATTATTGAAAAAAATAATCCATACACCCAAGAGCTCCGGACTCCGGCTCCGAGCACTACCCGGCCCTGCACCAATCACCTTCGGGCTCCGAGAATCTGACTCAAGAGTCTAAGTACAAAAACTATTTGAACAAAATTAGTACAACGTACGCCTACTATCTCGGCATAATACAATATTCTAACAATCCAACCCAACCATAAACAAACAATAATAATAATATATTGACCAGAAAAAAAAACTCAATAACACCAAGAGATCCGGACATCAGCCTACGCGCATCCACAGCTTCGGCATCCAGCATACCAAATCCAAGCTCAACACTTCCAGGCTTCAAAGATCCAACCGAAGCCGAAAGAAATGTCTAATCCAGACATGCACATCACGCATTGACAAGACCAAAATTTCAGCCACCGACTACTTCCTACACAAACTAACCCTTCTTGAAAAAAAATCTATTACTTCCGGCTTCCGGCATCCACGACTTCGCCTCTGACTTCGAATCCCGGATCCGGATACGCACATACAAGATTCCTGCTAATATTTGCACCAACATTGCCTTCAAGCTCACACATAATTTCTTTTAGAATGGCAAATAAAAGACTTAGTAGATATAAAAAAAAATTATTTTCATGAAAAAAAAAACATACCCAGGCTCCCGGCTCCGGCTCCGGTTCCAGGTCCGCTACCAAGGCTCCGGCTCCGGCTAACCGGCTAACACCGCTGGCCTCCTCTCCGGCTCAATTACTAAATCTTGACCTCACGAAACAACTCACAAGAATGAGCTAGAGGTTGAGAATATAAAAAAATTAGATTTTCTATAATTTCATCTAAAACTTTTTCTTGATCTAAAGACTCAAGTCAATTGACCTGGAAATTCGTTAAAAAATTTTACTTAATATTACAGACACCTCCTCACCATAAACCTAATTACCTTTAAAAAAAATAAAATATCTTGAATTTTTCAAAAAATAAATTACACCATTGATTTCAAAGGAGGAATTTTTCTCCTAATTTAGATAATAAAAAAACAAAGTGGAAAACACCTTTCAACTTCTCCCGCACATTTCAAAAAGTACGCAGAAGGTCTTAGTTATGAAGAAATCTCCCACTACTAAGTGATTAATAAACTTCAATAGAAATCACAAAATTAAAAATAAAAACAACACAACACACTAACTAATATCTTTACAGTAATTATTTAATATACAATTTTTTTCACCAAATAATTCTCACACACCACAACCACATTGGAAGCATCTGTAAACCCGTAAGTCCAAATGCAACATCTTCAGTAAGTCCGCTGTTCTCATTTTTCCATTTTAAGATTTGAAACACACCCAGAGAGCTAAGGCACCTAAAGCGGCACAAAAACAAAAAATTGAAAAAAATATAAACAAATGCACAAGACCACAGAGACCAACCTAATCACAAACTACATATATATTGTTTTTGCTATAATGTCAATAAATAAAAGACAATATACAATACAAAACCCACCACGAGATATTTGTTTAATATGTCTACAATCTATAAGCACCACTATATTAAAAAAGAACAACAATAGCATATGCTCGAAACACAAAGAGAGGAAGATAACGTAACAGCAACACTCAGACGAGCTAGAATTTCTGCTTAAGCTGAAGAACAATTAAGAATAGGCGATCTGAAGTATGTCTAGAATAGCCCATGCACGGCCATAACATTAAAAAACAATAATACAATATCCAAATAAATTTAACCTTATAATATTAACTGGCGATGACTGACAGGACTTCTAGAGGGCCAATAAGCAGCTTTAATTATATATATAATCATCAACTGAGTTGACTGAGGATAGTTCAAAAAGGACCATTGCAGGCTTCTCAAGTATATTCTTATTTTATTATTGACTGGGACATTCTAGAGGGGTGAATGCGGCTTCTAGCCAATGAGGCATCTTAATTATTATTTTATTAAGCAACCTAGAAATAGAAGAACAAACCAAGAATCACAGAAACTACAAGAGACCCTATGCGGACCCTATCCCTTAAGCCAATTAAAAATATATTAACCATATTAATACATTCTACTAACTAAAAATATAAATTACACGAAGATTACTAATAGACACTTCAATACGACCAGAGTGCAATCGACGACCCAACCTTACAAATACTATTAAAAAAACATTTATTGCTTAGACGGGACAGTCTAAAAAGGACCATGCGGCTTCCTAAATATTATTAAGTATTATATTATGAGTTGACTGGGACATTCTAGATGCGTCAATGCGGTTATCGAAATTAATATATTACTAATAAATTATAAATTATAATATATTATTATTAATTGACTGGGACAGTATAGATAGGCTTATGCTGTGAAGTATAGTTAATATCTTATTTATTATTTATTATGGGTTGATGGGGCATTCTAGAGGGTCCAATATGGCTTCTTAATTATTAATTTTTATTGTTTGACTGAGACAGCTAAAAAGGACCATACGGCTTTCTTGTATTATTCTTATTTATTATGGGTTGACTGGGACATTCTAGAGAGGTTAAATTAATCTTAATTATTATTCAGAATAATTAATTAGGAAGCTGCATTGACCCCTCTAGAATGTCCCAGCTCCCACCATTAATAAATAAGAATAATAACAAAAGATGGTGAATGGTCCTTTTTAGACTGTATCAGTCAACCAATATAAAAATTAATAATTAAGAAACAGCATTGGCCCCTCTAAGAACTGTCTTAAATATTACCTTAACAATAAACTCAATAAAAAGAATAATAAAAAAAAAAAAACTTAAGAATTGAAATCATGGACCTATCTAGACTGTCCCCAGTCGTAAACCAATAATAATTAATTAATTAAAAATAATAATTAAGCCACATCGATCCCTCTAGAATGTCCCATCAACTCATTATAAATAGGAATAATACTTTTAAGAAGCCGCATAGTCCTTTTTAGACGGTCCCAGTTGACCAATAAAAATTAATAATTAAGAAGCGCATTGCCCCTCTAGAATGTCCGGTCACCCACATTTAAAAATTAAAGAATTAAGAATAATTTTTAATAATTAATTAATGATAATTAATGAAAGTGTTTTATAATTAAGAAGCACATGGGCCTACCTACACTGTCCCTGTCAACCAAAATAATTAATAATTAAGATAATAATTAAAAAAAATTGCACTTGCCCCTCTAGAATGTCCCAGTCAATCCATAATAAATTAATAAATAAGAATAAATTATTCTTAAGCCGCATGGCTATCTAGATTGTCACAGTCAATGTAAAATAGTAATAAATTAGGAAATAATTTATTATTAATTATTAACTTATTAACTGAGACAGTCTAAGATAGGCCCATGCGGCTTCTGAATTGAATTATTTCTTATTATAATTTTTGTTGGTTGATGGACAGTCTTCAGGTAGCTCCATGTGGCTTCATTAATTATAAATACTATTCATTAATTACCATTAATTATTATTAAAAATTATCTTCTTCCAATTCAAATTTTATAGCGGTTGACTGGGACATTCTTAAGGGGACAATGCCGTTTCTTAATTATTTATTTTTTATTTGTTGACTGAAGTCTAAAAAGGACCATGCGGCTTCTTATAAGTATTATTCTTATTTATTTGAGGTTGACCGGCCATATCTAGAAGGATAATGTAATTGCTTCTTAATTATTTAAATTTATAATTATTTAATTATTGTTTTTTGTTGGATAGTCATAGACCAGCGTTTCTCAACCTTTTAAAGCTCGTAAAAAAAAAAAACGCATAAAGTTAATAACCTCGCGGCCCCTAATTACCCTATATATATATAAACCACCCTAATAAATATATATATTATATATAATATATTATATATATAATATATTATAAATATATATTTATATATATATTATATACATATATAAACACAAATATATACTATATTTATTATATATTACATATATATATATAAATATATATATATATATATATATTATATACAACACAACAAAATTCACCAATATACAAATAGGAAGCCTTAAATATATATAATATATATTATAAATACTATATAATATTATATATATATATAGTATATAATATATATATATAATATATATATTATATTATACTTAGATTAGGGCCGCGAGGTTATTAACTTTATGCGTTTTGGCTATATATATATATTATATATAATATATATTATATTAATATATATTATATTAGAGGAAAAAATAACACCTAAACCTACTCACACAAATAATAATAATATACAATATATATATAATATATATATAATTAAAATATACTATATATATATATATAATATAATCACTATATAACTCCACTACATATAATAAATAATATACTACTATAAATTATAGTATAATATACTTTATAAACTTCCTAATAAAAAGATGCACTATCTGAATGCACATTAAAGATATTATTTATAATGAGATTAAATATTAACTTTTTATAAATAACAACTGGGTAAACATTTGATTTATAATTCTTTAATAAAAGCTGTTTTCGTACATTAAATATTATATGATTTTTTGCGACCCACCGCGACCACCGTATATCCACTCGCCACCCCCCGTATATTCGCTCGCGCCCCCGGTTGAGAAAACGCTGGTCTAGACAGGGCCCATGCTGCTTCTTTAAGATAATTCTATTATTTTTTATTATGGATACTGAGACATTCTAGAGGGCCAACGCGGCTTCTTAATTATTAATTTTTTATTGATAAATCATATGCCCTAAAAGGATCATGCTGCTTGGCAAGATATTCATTATATTTATTATGGAATGTTGAAACTCGCAAGGACAATCAGAAAGGGTCAATGCGGCTTCATTAAATTATTATATTTTCAATATTAATATCTATGGTTGACTGGACAGTCATAGACTAGAGGCCCATACGTCTTCCAATAAAGTATCATATTCTATATTTATAATTATATGGGATTTGACTAGATCATTCTAGAGTGGCCAATGCGGCACTCTTAATTATTAATTTTATCTGGTGACTGGACAGTCAAACTTAGGACCATCGCAAGCTTCTTAAAGTAATGTTACTTATTATACTAAATTATGGGTTAAACTGGGACATTCTAGAGGGGTTTATGCAGCTTCTTAAATTATTTTATTCTTAATTGTACATTTATTATAGTTGACTGGGACCAAGTCTAGATAGGCCCATGCTGCTTTTTGAATTATTATTCTTATTCTATTATTATTAATTATGAATTGACTGGACATTCTAGAGAGGCCAATGCAGCTTTTTTATTGATTATTCTTAATTATTAATATTGTTGGTTGACTGGGACTGTTTAGGTAGGCCCATGCGGCTTCTTTAATATAGTAAATTACTATTCATTAATTACAATTATTATTATTAAAATTATTTCTTAATTCTTAATTTTTTATGAGGTTGAATGGGACACTCTAGATTGGATTTCTGCGTCTTCTTACTGTTATAATATAATATTATTATATATATATATATATATATATAAAATATATATATTATATATATTATAATATATTATTATATATATTATATATATATTAATAAATTATATATATACTATATATTCAGCGTGACGTCACGAATCTCGAAAAATCAAAAAAATTCAAAAAAATCCAATAAAATCAAAAAAAATCAAAAATTGATTTTTTTTAAAAAAATCAAAAAAATATCACCAACCCTGCCTATAAATTAATAATGATAATTTTGCTTCAAGCTCTTACTTTTAGTAAAATTAAAGAAACAGGATTTTTTTTTAAAACAAAAAATGATCAATTGTTATTTATTGTAAGATTTTAAAATTGCTATTATTTTTCAATGGTGGTTAAATAAATTAAAAGGTAATTAACTAATATTTCTTTAGCAAAGATAAAATATAAGAGAATTCTTGTATAACATTAATATATAAGGTTTTAAATTTCTAAAATTAGTTGATTTTAGCAAAATTAGCATATATATATATAGTATATATATATATATATATATATATGATATATATATAATAATATATATATATATTATATACTACTATATATATATATATATATATATATATATATATTATATATAGTAATTATATATATATATATTATATATATTATATATATATATATATATATATTTATATAAAGAATTGGAATCGAATCGGAATCGCACTTTTGAAATGGTATCGGTATCGGAATACGGCATCGGCTGGAAATTTGGAATCGTCCCATTTACTTAATATATATATATAATATATAATATATATATATACTATATTTAATTATAACTATATATTATATATATAATATATAATATATATATATATATATATATATATATTATATATATCTATATATATAATAGTATATATTATATATATATATATATATATATATATATATATTATATAGTGCTCCCAATATAATATTGTTGCAGATAATTTTTTATTTAGAACTCGAATATATGTCGCATTTTGTAAAATTTTAAATAAAGTTTGTATTCATAAATTGATTTAAAAATAATAATTGTTTACAGTACAGGATTATGTAATATTTGTTTCATGACATAGACTTTCTTTTTGTATATAATTATTGTTAATTTGTATTATACTGTGTTTTAAAAAAATACCTAGAAAAATATGGGTTATTTACAAAAATAGATTTTCTGTGAGCTCATATGTTTTAGCCTTTTTTTATTTTCGTACAGAAAATGCATCTTGCTTTTAAAGCTTTTATATGTATTTTATCATTTAATTTGTACGAAAAATGTAAAATCTTGTGTAACATAATGTTTTGTAGCATCTTGCACCATATTATGTATATTATTAAAAATAGCTTGCTTATTTATGAAATTTGGAAACTGCAATGGATTAGACTTAAAAATGTAGGTGTGCAGGAAGTTGAAACGAAGAGCATAGAGTTAGGTCAGCGTGGTTTCTGTATAAAGTAAAAAATGATAAAAATCTAGCTCATATAGGCTGTCATAAATTATTAGATAGGTACTGAAGTATATTTGGCATCCAAAAGTTTATTTAGTAGTAGAACATGTCCGCAATACCAGCAAACAAAAATTGACTATCAAGTAGTTTTTTTTACCAGTGTGGAAGGTGAAAGTAAATAACCCATTCGCTTTGGTAACCATCGATGTTATGGCTATTCCTAGAACGTGGAGAGGCTACATTACGTGTTTGGTTGCTGTGGATCACTTCAGCAAGTGGGTTGCAATCAAGCTGCTAAAAGACAAATCAGCAAGGAATGTGTCTGATGTGTTCGAACACCACCTGTTGCCGACTTTTGTACGAGCCCCATATAAAATTATACATACAACGGAGTAGAGTTCAGAAATAACAAGTTTGAAGAAATGTTGAGAGGGTATTGAATCGATCATGTTTACAGTAGTCCTTACAAACCATCATGCAATGGAGCTGTAGAATGTGTGAACAGGAATTTTGACGAGTTTCACAAGAACATCGTGGAGAAGGATTTGGACTGGGACACTTTTTTACCAAGGGCAGTATTTACCTATAACTATACAAGATATACTGAGCTTGGTATTCCACCAGTGGAGAAACTGACGACAGAGAAAGACAAGAAAAGAATAATGTTACTGATTCCAAAAGAAAAACAACAGATTTGTCGAGAGGGCCACTCAAACTGGTTACCCTACACGGTGAGGGTTCGAGTGAATTTCCACCTTCGATTTTCCCTTCAGAAGAAGATATTGTAAGGCATTACCTATTTGTCATGAATAGAGAAAAAGTACCTTCAAAAGGTTCGGTAACCACTAAAGATTGCTATAGAATTGTTGCAAGAGACATGGAAGTCATTTGAACAAAATTTTCCTTTCCAACAACAACACCTGAAAGAATAGTTTTAGGAATTCAAACACTTATCGAATCAGCTTTGAAGCTAAATAAGACTCCAAAAAACAGACGAAATGATGACTTCAAAACTCCAGTAAAGTCATATGATAAGATGTATGACATTTGCACATGCAACGGTTATGATAAAAAAAATCCAAAGAACTGATTGCAGACGCATAACTAGAATTACTATTATTGAATGGGAATCATTTGTAGGTCAAAAAGAAAGTAAAAATCAACTAGGGCTAATTGATAAAGCAGTAGCAGGTGCGAGAAGAAGGACGCAAGAAAAATTGGAAAGCCATAGTGGTAAAATTGTTGTAGGTCTTGGGAGGGGTAGGGCTTGTTTTAGTAGTAGTAGTAGTAGTACACAAGGCGTAGAAATTTGTGCAACTTCAGCCAACATAGGAACAAATTTTGATGTTACATAGAAATATACTATGGAAAAAAAGAAAAGAGGAAATGATGATGAATTTCTTCCAGAATTTGAACTTTGGAAAAATACTCAGAATAGATTAAAGTATAATATTTGGGCAATAACAGCTGACAGGTATCGTGTAAGATACAGGGCAACTTCTGCTATTGTGAATGCAGCATTAAAAGATATGAGGGTATTGAATGAAAGCAATATGTTTGATATTAAAAAGGTTGAAAGGGAGAAAAATCGTGTGGGCAACAGGAACATCATCAGAATGCAATTAGAAAACTTTAACATTGGATATATTGGATTCGATGGCAGAAAAGATCATTCTAAAACAAAAGCTGGAACTGAATATGAGGAACATTATGTTATCGTTAGAGAACAAGATGACTCATGTTACACCAGATGCTGGCAACGCCAAATATTTTAATGACGAAATAATAATTTTCATAATTGATTCTAATAGCAAAAAACTCCCTTAAAGCAATTCTTTGCGATGAAACTTCAGTTAACACTGGAAGAGCTGGTGGAGTTTTGAGAATGGTTGAAATATATATGGAAAGACCGGTACAGTGGTTAATTTTCTTTTATATGCAGATGAACTTGCATTCAAAAACGTATTCTAGTCAATTGATGAACAAACATCAGGCCCAAATACATTTAAGGGTATCATTGAGACAAAAATTGAAGAAGATATAAATAAGCTGGAAATTATTAATTTTGATCGTGTAAACAGCACCC
>JABUQX010076571.1:22500-31966 GCA_015478945.1 Trachelipus rathkii | reverse complement strand
ACGGTCATGGCTCAGCGGTGAATCCGAAATATATTTGAGGAGAACTGGCAGAGATTTGGAAGGCGTGTAAAAGATGGCATGAAAGCAAACGTAGATAAGAAAGTAAGGTTATACAGGAGTGAGGACAAAGAACTCGGTGATTTTACTAGAAGATGGTGAGCAGCTGGAACAAGTGACTGAGTTTAAATATTTAGGATATATATGTTGGACGAAAAGGGAACGGATGATGCCGAGTGTAGTAAGAAAGTTGTGAATTTCAGGAAGGTGGCTGGTGCAATTAAACCCTTGGTGGATGTAAAGAGACTAAGTCTTGAGTGCGCTAGGGTCTTGCGTGAGGGTATGTTGTTACCTGTGTTAATGTATAGTAGTGAGACTATGGTCTGGAATAAGAGGTATAGATCTAAAGTACAATGTGCTCAGATGGACAATCTTAGGGGCGTGTTAGGTGTGAGAAGAATTGATAAAATGAGGAATGAACGTATTACAGAGTTGTATGGTGTGAAAAAAGGGATAAATGAGAGAATAAATGGAAGTACGTTTAGATGGTTTGGTCATGTGGAAAGGATGGATGATAGTCGTTTGGTTAAGCGGATGTATAGTGGTGAGTGTGTTGGGAATCAACTGGCTGGGAGACCGAAGAAAAAGTGGATTTAGTCAGCAAAAGAATGTCTGGAGGAGTGAAATGTGAGTTTGGCAGAGGCGAGAAGAAAGGTGCATAATAGGAGTAAATGGCAGGGTTTTGTGAGGGTGTATGGTTGTGGCCCTCACCTGGGCCAAGCGATGAACCCCATATTGGCGAAATGCCACAGTGAGGGTCCGTCGCGGCCCCGTGAAGCTCTAGGGTGGATTTTCTGACTGCGGAGAGTTCTCACTAATATGTATAAAAGGGAGGTCATAGCTTCGACTTCAGGCCATATTCTTCTACTACTCTTCTGTTTCCGGTGCATGTTAATTTCAATTCCTTACCCCCAGTGTAGTGGAAGGAGGTTAAGGATATATATATATATATATATATATATATATATATATATATATATATATATATATATATATATATATATATATATATATATATATATATATATATATATATATATAATGACATACTTTAGATTCATAAATGGAAATTTATTTAGAATACATATATAAGAAATAATAACATCAATACGTAGGAAAATGATAAAACAAAAATAAAAAAATATATGGCAAGTTAAAATGCCAAAAGTACTTGCCAAGTACCAAGCACAAGTACCAAGTACAAAAGGCTCAAGTACAAGTACAAGTGCCAAGTACACTGGTTTTGAAAAAACCGCAAGTACAAGGCCAAGCACAAGCAATTCAAAATGCACTTGTCCATGTCAGCACAAGCACTTGTACTCCTGAACCCAACCCTGATATATATACATATACATATTAAATACATAGCATATATATATATATATACATATATATATATATCGCTTCAGCCATGTGATCTTAAAAAAAAATTGTTGCTGCAAAGCCCAATTCAAAGCATAGGGGGGGGCCATGGCCCTACCCTGCCCCCCCATAATCTTAAACCATGTATTACATATACATATATATATATATATATATATATATATATATATATATATATATATAACATATATATATATATATATATATATATATATATATATATTATATAGAGCATATATATATATATATATATATATATATATATATATATATATATATATATATATATATATATATATATATATATATATATATATATATATATATAGTAGTAAGGGGTGGGAAACCTCCGGTAAAACCGCAAACCGTAAACCGGACGTTGCAAAACGACATTTGTTTTTTGACATTTGATACGTCAAGTTAGGATTTTTAAGGTCGGTTAGACCGAATTTAAGGTCTGGAAGACCGATTTTTGAGGTTTTGAACCTGAACTCGGGGGCTTAGCTCCCAAAGGGGGCATTTTGGTTTCTGGAAGGATTTAAATGATCAGGAAATCTTTTTGATGGTTCCAAACGATTTATCGATGTTTTTTTCCTCCAAATCGACGTTTAAATCGCCTTTTACGTGCTCTGGTTGACTTATTACATAAAAAAATATAATCGAAAGAAAATCATTACAACTATTTAACATTCATTCGATATATCGTTGTAGTAGGAGGACAACTTCGTCAACATTTTCTCTGCGTATATATATCTACCCAGGATAGGTTTATTGTTCCATCCTAAAATTTGGCCGCGCCAAGTGGTGACGTAACCTCGACTACGAAGAGGTTACGTGTCCGTGCACCCTCCGGAGGGGGGTGCTGGTCCCTAAAAATAGGAAATTTCCGTAGAAGGATGAAATTTTGAGATGGTACAGAGGAGGAAGGAGTAAGTAGGATTCGAATCCGGATTCGGATTCGGTGCCGGCACTGGTGCTGGCTCCGGTGCGGTGCTGAGTTAGTAAATATTTGTATAATAATTAGGAACCGACCGGGCCCCGGCCCCGGCCCCGGCCCCCCCGGCCCCAGCCCCGGCCCCGGCCCCGGCCCCGCCCCCGGCCCCGGCCCCGGCCAAAATGGTTTTCTACCGGGGTTAACTGTAAATTTACACTAAATAATAGAAGTTAAATCAAACAAAATAAAAAAAATATATTTTAATTCCATTACTTCTCTGTTATTGATGTAAAATATATAAACATACCTAAATATAATCATTTTTTTGGTATTTACTATGATTTCAAATTAAAATTGAGGCCAAATTATAATTTTTCCGAGTTTTTAACATAAAAATATTCGAAATTTGATATATCACATGAATTCGGAAAAGGAAATAAATATTAATTGTCCAAATATCAATCCATTTATTTCTTTAGTTTAATTAATTGAATTGCTGTATATATATATATATATATATATATATATATATATATATATATATATATATATATATATATATATATATATATATATACAAGGCGGCATCTGTTACATATTGTCATTACAAACATAGGAATGGTACACATTCTTACATAATATTGTTATACATACATACTTTAGCCTTCGACTTTTACCAAAACATTTTATTGAGCTGAATGGCACACAATTAAAACACAGCCAAAGACACTTTCACGAAATGTTTTAAAGCGAAAGCTACTTCAACCGACCTTCAGTTGGCGGGACCGGATTCTCTCGATCTTTGTCAGTCAGTGTAAATTGTCCGCCGCCATGAAGCTGAACATTCGACGTTTTCAGATATCTCGACTTTGCATAAAATGCATCACGATAGCCGTTATTATTGTATTGTGCCAATATTACATGGCAATAAAATATCATCACATTGCTAGATACTGCTTTACTATAACTTCGACTTTGTTGTTGTTGATACGATAGCTCAGCCACGCCTGATGAGCAGTTAAAGCTGACTTGCTGTCCTGTGCAGTCAGCAGCCGATTTTTTTTCACCCATGGCTCACTCATAGCAGTTTATCAGTATCGCGAATGATATAATAGAGATTTCGCTCGGGGTTTGAGAAGTATGTTATTGATGGAATGAGGCTTTTTTGTAATATTTCCGTTTCCTAACGAATATAATGGTAATCGAGAAATTGGTAAAGGAGGCGTTGCCATTTTCGGACGAAAGGCGTTATAGTCTCGCTTCACAACGCTTGAAAACCAGGATAGACGGAGACAGGATGCAGGCCATGCCAGAGAGGGCAGTTATTGAAGTAGTGTTACGTACGAATGAACAAAGCCTGCGTTTGCCAGATATACTACGCATAGTTTGGTGCGAATGCCTTTCATATCAGCAAATCAGGCGACAGTTGATCACGTGACATGGGTCGGCGAAGCGTGCATGGCCGTTGCCGCTACTCTCTATCGCATACCGAACCAGCCGACGAACAGCCGTTTTTAATATATGAAACGGGAAGGCCAATTCTCATTACAACATAACTTCTTTCATTCTAATGGCAAATATTACAAACAAATTTTCCTTATAAATCCTTTTGCATTTATAATAGTAACAACTACAAGAAAATAACAGAATTTCATCATATTTTACCCCACCTTTTATTAAACAATAGTTTATGGATTAGATATGTAGATGACATTTTTGTTTCCCTCCCTCACAACACCAACCCTAATGATGTCCTAAACTATATTAACTCTATTCATCCTTCAGTTCAGTATACGATAGAAATGCCTTCCAACAACTCTATCCCCTTCCTCGATACCTTAATCACATGGAATAATAATTACTTGCAATTTACTATATATAGAAAACCAACATTCGCACCAAACTATATATATTGGCTATCTAATCATTCCCCAAACACAAAATTAGCTGTTCTGTCATCTCTATTTCTCCGTGCCTTTCGTATATGCTCTCCCCCTCCTCTAGCACAAGAAACTAAATACATCCACAATACTTTCAAATCACTTTACTATCCTGAGTTTTCATCACAAAAGCATTTAACAAAGCAAAAAAGAGGTACTATAGCACCTTTCCCCCGAAAAATAGCAACACCTCCTTTTTACCAATTCCTCAATTACCATTATATTCGTTAAAACAAATATTACCAAAATTACCCTCATTCCATCAAATAACATCACCTTTAAAAACATAAAACCCCAAAACGAAAAGAAAATCTCCCCTAAAGCTGTATATATCAAACACATCCCCTGCAATACTTGTAATAAAACAATAAGTGAAACCATAGATTTGCAAAAGAAGAAAAAAAATCAACATACAGATGACCTGCACAAGGACAGCATAAATTCAGCTTTAAAAAGTCATAGGCGTAACACAGGCCACTCTATCAATTTCAACAATATAAAGATGATCAGAAATATCAATCACACGAACCATCGCGAAATCATGGAATCCTTTTGCATTTATAATAGTAATAACTACAATAAGCATCCCGGTGAAGTTAAGATAGATTTTATACAAAATGAATATCTGAAAACATCAAAATATTTCAACAACACCACCATGAAGAAAATAGCAGACCAACTGAAACACACTTGAACTGATGAAGATCAAGAAAGAAATCCAGTCCCTTAGCCTGAAGAGGTCTCGCGTGTCGGGACGAAATTACTTTCCTTTTAAAATTTATTTCATTAAAAAATAGTGTCTTTAATAATGTTTTAATTTGTGTAAACATTTAGTAATAAAATGAAGTGACAGTAAAGCATAATACTAAAAAAGAATCCAAGGGCTTCCTCTCTAAAGTAAATATATCACTACGACAAAGTAGTTCTTAAATATATATATATATATATATATATATATATATATATATATATATATATATATATATATATATATATATATATATATATATATATATATATATATATATATATATATATATATATATATATATATATATATATATATATATATATATATATATATATATATATATATATATATATATATATTTAATATAATTTATTATTTTCGAAAAATTTCTTTCGAAAATATTTATTTAATTGAATTAATTAAATGTATTCCTTTTTTATAATTTAAATTATTAATTAATTGAAATTATATTTAATTTTCATCCTAAGTTTTAAGACTTTCAGTGTTTTTGAATTACATTTCTAATTTTAGCTAACCCCGGCCCCAGCCCCGGCCCCGGCCCCGGCTAAATTAGAACAGCCCCGGCCCCGGTCGGTCCCTAATAATAATACAATACTTGTATCCTTATATATGTTATCGAACCCGTAGATCTCAAATATGAGGGTTGTAAGGTCGTAAAGGGTATTTGGGGACCCTCTCCAGTCGAAATGGACGGAACGCTTAAGAGAAGTAGAGAAAAGAGTCAGAGTCGGAGTCAGAGAAGGAAGAAGTCGGAGAAGGAGTCTGAGTCAGAGGAGTCGGAGTCGGTACCGATACCGGTGCTGGAGACGATGCGGTGCTGAATTAATAAATATTCGTTTAGTCCCATATTGGTATCAAAATGAGGGTTGTAAGTTCGTAAAGGGTGTCTGCAGAAGAAATGCACGGAACGCAAAACAGAAGATGGAGGAAGGAAGAAGGAGAAAGAAGGAAGGATGCATCTTACAAAGATAACCCGTTTTCTAAAGGTTGAAGACTGACATTTATATTTTCAAATCTCGTTTTCTTTTTATAAACGTCAACTAAAATATATTTTTCCTAAGTTGAAACATGCATATATTGTTTGCTATTTTTATATTATAAGTTTCATTTTACATTTATTCTTTATTAATTTTTTTTTTTAATTTAAATTTTATTATTTATATTCAAATTTTTATTACTTTTTATTAATTTTTATTTATTTTTTTATTTTCTGTTATATTTGCTTCAAACATTTTGTTTTTACTAAAATATTTGCTTTTCATGTTTATAACTTAAAAAATTTGCGTTTTTACACATCCTAAAGCAGTAAATCAGTAAATCAAACCACTCACCCCACCCTCCCCCCCCCCTACATGATCTATTGATCTATTGATTTAAGTAATATTTTGTATAATTTGTATAACATAACACAAAAACTTTTATTTATTTTTTATTTTATTTGTTTAAAAATATATTTTTTACTAAAATTTTTATTCTTTTTATGTTTATAACTTAAAAAATTTGTGTTTTTACATCCCTAAAGCAGTAAATCAGTAAATCAAACCACCCTCCCCACCACCCTCCCACCCATCCATGATCTATTGATCTATTGATCTATTGATTCAAGTCATATTTTCTATAACATAACATAAAACTTTTATTTTATTTTTTTAAATTTTATTATATATTTAAAAAAAAATTTCAAATTTTTAATTTATTTTTGTTTTATTTGTTTAAAACATTTTTGTTTTTACTAAATTTTTATTCTTTTTATCTTTATAACTTAAAAAACTTGGGTTTTTACACCCCCTAAAGCAGTAAATCTGTAAATTAAACCACCCATTCCAGCACCCCTGCACCCCTTCAACCCCTCCATGATCTATTGATCTATTGATTCGTCATATTTTTTTTTTATAACATAATACAAAACTTTTATTTATTTTTGTTTTATTGTTTAAATCATTTTTGTTTTTTACTAATTTTTTATTCTTTTTATGTTTATAACTTAAAAAACTTACGTTTTTACACTCTCTAAAGCAGTAAATCAGTAAATCTAACCAGCCACCCCCGCACCCCTGCACACTCACCCTTCCATGATCTATTGATCAATTGATTCAAGTCATATTTCTTTTATAGCAAAACACAAAACTTTTATTTATTTTTGTTTAAATCATTTTTGTTTTTACTAAATTTTTAATTCTTTTTATGTTTATAACTTAAAAAACTTGTATTTTTACACATACCCTAAAGCAGTAAATCAGTAAATCAGTAAATCAAAACCACCCACTCTACCCCTCCCACCCATCCATGATCTATTGATCTATTGACGTATTGATTCAGGTCACATTTTCGAGTATCATTTTGGATAAATATAACATAAAAATAAGTTCTTTATATACAGGCCAACAAATATATGCTAACGTAACAAAGTTTTCACATTAATAAAGCTAACCTAGCATAACCTGAACTAAGAATATAATGTATAACGACAAACCTAACATACCTTACGCACGAATAAACAGCTAACATTAACAAAGTTCCATACTTAACTACAGTAAAGTAACTAACAAAGCATACAAAACGTAACCTATTCACACTTTTTCAAACATATCTCTAACATATCAATGTTAATTTTACATTAACATGGTAATATTTAACAAAAATTTATCATAATATTGTCTAATTATCATACTGACAGACGAATATTTGCTAACAACAAACTTTTTTTTTTTTTACATTAACATAGTAATAATATTTAACAAAAATTTATCATAACCTTACCTAACTACCACAATCCCCAACGAATTATTGGAAAAATAAATAAAGTTTTATCCAAACATAACATAAATATGTTCTTTGAATAAAATATCATAGTAAAGTGTAATAGTTTACTGATCCTAAAGCAGAAAATCAGTAAGTCAAACCACCCGCCACACCCCTCCCCTCACCTCCCTCACTTCCATGATCTATTGATCTATTGATTCAAGTCATATTTCGAGTATCATTTTGGAGAAACATAACATAAAATAAGTTTTTATATACTGACCAACGAATATATGCTAACGTAACAAAGTTTTCACATCAATAAAGCTAACATATCATAACCCGAACTAAGAATATAATGTACAACGACAAACCTAACATACCTTAAGCACGAATAAACTGTTAACATTAACAAAGTTTCATACTTAACAACAGTAAAGTAACTATCATTGCATACAGAACGTAACCTAATTACACTTTTTCAAGCATATCTCTACCATAGCAATGTTAATTTTACATTAACATAGTGATATTTAACAAAAATTTATCATAATCTTACCTAACTATCATACGGGTCAGCGAATAAATGCTAACATAACAAAGTTTTCACATCAATAAAGCTAACATATCATAACCTAAACTAAGAATATAATGTACAGCAACTCATAATCTTACCTAATTATCATACTGACCAACGAATATATGCTAACGTAACAAAGTTTTCACATCAATAAAGCTAACATATCATAACCTGAGCTAAGAATATAATGTACAACGACAAACCTAACATACCTCACGTATGAATAAGCTGCTAACATTCACAAAGTTCCCTACTTATCAAAGGTAAAGTAGGTAACAGTGCATACAAAACTCAATCTACCCCACTTTTCCAACATATCATCAGCAGCTAAAGCAGTATTATCTACAAAATCCCTTTAACAAAGTGTCCAACCTATCAAAGATACCAGCATCTTGAACTATGAATTGATACTACCTTCATCAAAGTGTCACGCATATCAAATATAACATCATTTTGAACTATGAATAAACGTAGACATTAGCAAAATTCTCGGCCAAACCTAACATTACTCAGCAAAAAACTTAACCTAAGCCCGCGTTTCTAACACATCATCACCAGCTAACACAGTAATATCTTACGAAACTTATCATTTCTCTAACAAATCAGTGTTAATTTGACATTGTCATAGTAATATTTAACAAAACGTAACAGAAATTAAACATAGCCTAACATATCTAACAATCACAATAAGCGAAAACCTACAATAGATACTAACATTTGGAACTATGAATAAGACATTAACATCTGGACCTATGAATAAGTTCTCAACCTACCCCTCATTACACAGCAAAACTCAACATATCCCTGCTTTTCAATCATATCATCAGCAGCTAAAGCAGTATTATTTAACAAAATTCTTTAACAAAGTGTCCAAACTATCAAAGATACCAGCATCTTGAACTATGAATTGATACTACCTTCATCAAAGTGTCTAGCATATCAAATATAACATCATTTTGAACTATGAATAAACGTAGACATTAGCAAAATTCTCTGTCAATCCTAACATTACTCAGCAAAAACTTAACCTAAGCCAACGTTTCTAACACATCATCACC
>JABUQX010076571.1:0-17500 GCA_015478945.1 Trachelipus rathkii | reverse complement strand
GGTGGTCCGGATGGCATATCCTCCGAGTTTTTTGACGTGTGAGGGAGTATGTGCGTTTCTCGTTCCGCATCAATCCTCCACGTGCGCCTCGACTGTTCGAGACTATATTCTCTATGTTCTCAATACTATTAACACTTATTTCCAGTAGACGTTTGATATGTCCATGAGAGAAAATGTTCTCATAGACTCATAAAGTTCACAAATTAACATTCAACGCTATTTTCTCTGCATGAATAAGAAGACAAATATCATCATGAATCCTACTTGCGATCATCACCTATTGACTCCTCCTTATTTAGAACATCATGTGCTTCTTTATCTGAAAGATTCTTTGTGAGGTTGGTTACACTGTTCTATGCTTTATCAAACTTCTGACTGGTTACCAGTACGGCTCTTCGGTACCTCGAGGTATCTACTGTAGCGATATAATTATACTTATCTACTATCTTATACTGATTTCATGGTTTTCCGCCCTTAGGAAACTATGGGGAGACTTGCTGGGGGCGCTTGACATATCCAAAAGCATTTGACCGGTTATTGGCACGCGTCTCACACGCTCTCCAAGCTCCCCATCCTTTGGGTTTCCTCCTTCTCTTTGAACCTTTTATTATGATTCTAGTTTTCCTAAAATTCGCTCAATATCTGAGTTTGATTGAGTGATGGGTGGGACGAACATTCTTCTTTACTTTTTCTGTACAATATATGGATAGTGTTCCTCAGTGATCTCACGTGTACTTATCTACTATACTTTATTCCTACTTTTCATTAATGATCTTCCTCACCTGCACATCTATACCTCTATTCCACTTCATTATGCCGATTGATCGACCCTTCAATTTCTTACAACTCATTCAATTCTTGCTCCTATCTTTTACTTCTAGAATTGTACCTCTCTGAGTCTTAATTCTTTTACCAGATTTCTTAATATCTCGTGACTTGGATTCATGAGTGGATAGAATTATTGCGGGTATTATAATATATATATATATAGTACTATATATAATTATGTGAGTATAGTTGTCGTCATGATACCTTTGTGAATATTCTCACGAAATCTAATTTTATAATTAAATACTAATAACTTTCTTAACTATAATATCCTTACTCTCATATAAGTAACACCTTCCAAACTTTCCTATCTCTACTTTTCGACTGAGTTCTCTCGTCTCTCCTTAGTGACAATATTAAACAGTGCGGCTTGCCTAATACATAAAACAAATAAAAATGTCTTTGTGAAACCTACATCTCACAACGGTTGCTAAAGGCTTGACCACTCAAAATGAAAAATGGGGTTCTGTTTATAGCACTGTCAGAGACTTTTTATCCTACTTTCTCAGTATACTCCAGCTATACAAGGGTCTCATCCGCTCCTGTATGGAGTACTGCTCTCATATCTTGGCGTGGGGCTCTGGTTTCACCCTGCCTTTTTGTGATAGGGTCGGTCATAAGGCCAAAAAGGGCCTTTATAAAATCTAGTTCCTGTCTACTTCCTCAAAGTTTCCCATTGACCCTCTTATCTTTGCGGCGCGATGTATGTGATTGGTGCTTTATCTCTATTTCTATAGGGTACCGCAGCGGCAGTTGCTACGTGAGGAGAGCTTATCACTCAGTGTCCCTCCACACTTTTAACGTTCCAGCCGCTCGTAGAACTTAGGAGGTGCTGTGTCTGCACATGAGTTTTTGTGTATTGATGTAGGTAACTCCAGGCTAGTTCCTGTCTGCGGATGGCTTTTTCCTTATTCTCTGATACCACATTCATTCTGTGGAATTCTCATTCCATCTTACTGTGCTGTTTCCTGCTGTTAAATTTTTATACTCCCCCACTTTATAAGCTTGTCGTTAACTGTTGAACTCTATTCTGCGTCAAAATATATTATTAGTTGTTTGACTTACTGAGGCGTGTAACTACCCCTACCTTTAGAATAGGGCTCTGCCCGTGATTGGTGGTGAGTGATAACTGTTATAAAAAATTATTAAATTAATATATTTAATATTAATATATATTATAATATTAATATTATAATATATATATATTAATATAAATATTAATATATTTATATAATATATTTAATAGCTTTTATATATATTAATATTTAATATTTATATAATATTAATTATAATAATATACTCTAATATATAATAGAAATAATATATAATAATATAAATAAATTATAAATTATTATTATATATATTATATAATATATATATATATTATTATATTATTTTATAATATTTTTTTATATATTAAATATTTTATTTAATAATTATTATTTATATATATATATAATATATTTATATATAATATATATATTAATTTAATTTAAATAGGTGATATTGAATACTAAATAACTACTTAGAAACATTAAATATAATAAAATATATATATATAGATTATTTAATATAATATTAATTTACTAAATAATATATATATAGTATAATTATATATATATATAGTATTCATATTTAGATATTTTATAAATATATATAATAAAATACAAATTATAAATTAATAATTATTATAATATAATATAATATATATATATATTAATATTATATTATATTTATAAAAATATATATAATTAAATATACCTATTAATAATATTATATATAATATGTAATTAAAATTATATATTAATTTATATATATATATATATATTTAACTTATTTAATATAAATATAAATTCCTCGATCCCAAGAATTACCCATGTTTATTAGGATCAATTTCAGTTCTCTTGCTTTTTGACTAACATGAGTAGGGTGATTCAAACTATTTCATTGCTGACTTCTGTGCTCGAAGATCTCTCGATTGATAGTGGTTAATACTCAATGTAAAGCAAAACCGTAATGCGATCCTCCCAACACTATTCAAATGGGCGATAAATTGTTTCAGAACGCCTTAAATGTCGTAAATAGATATCTAAGTTCTTACATATTGCCGTTGGATACAGTGGGTGCAATACTCGCCAAGATATTCAGGAGAGGTAAAGCAATGTTAGGAAACCTCCTTTTGTCACACTTAGCCAAATCACCGATGCACGTTGTTTTATTTTTTTATTTCTAGCAGCCAAATTTACCGCTAGCCAGAGACACCGAACTCTCTTTTAGCTGTATCCACGTGGAGGGTCTGGAAGGAGGTCGTGTCTTTATTACAGCACGGATGCTCTCTCTCCTAATATGGCTTATAAAAAGGTACATAGCACTTATATCTGGTTAAAATATACTGAAGTCGTGTAAGATATGGATAGTGAAGTGTAATTCATTGCTGAAGAGAGAAAATCGGATCAGAATCGAATAAATGCAGATCAATCTCAATAAAAACGGAAATAATTAGAATAGATGCGATCAGAATAATTATCATATAGTATAAGTAAATACTATCAGTACTCCATTGTAAATACTTGGTAATACTGATTCGGGCTGTGATGTTCAGGCACGTCATCAAGTGATGACTTCTTTGAAACTTTGCGTATGACTGGTCATGGAATTGTTATTTCAATACTTAAGCTGTCGGCATTACATTTTAACTTGTGATGAATATTCGTCTATAAGCTCTTGGTTAACTCCTGCATTTTGTACTTTAATCCTTATCGAGAGAAGTGTGATTACCATTACATTGTCTTGTCTCATATATAGAGTTTAATATTGCACTGACAATGTTCCAAATGGACCACTTCTGTAAACTGTTTGACAAGGTGTAGGTTATTCGAAGAAATTTACTTAAAAACGTATTATTAATGCTAGACTAATATAAATTCAAAATTACTGAGTTTGAATTTAACAACTGAAGTAGTCTATTCACTGTAAGATAATCAACCAGGCCATAATCTTTTATTTCTACAATGAACGCAAGTACCTTAGGCTCAAGAGTCCATAATTAAAAAGAAAACCCTTCATGACCGATCTAAACATCTGGGTCTCGCACACTTCTTTTCATATCTCTTTATATTTTGAGTTATAACTAGTAAAACTAATTTATCTTACGGAAGTTTTGTGTGTAACTTCGGACTATCGTAAAAGATAATTAGACAATATCAGGATGAAATTCCTAAGAACGTTTCTCAAATTGACATTACTGTAATAGAAGAGTGAAGAGAAGATTTAAACAATGTGCAATACGCAATGTGTGTATTAGAATAATATATAATGCGATATGTCACCGGCGTGTTGAGAGAAAATCAAGATACTTTATTCAGTATAAAGTACAGCACAGTATATGTCTTATACACCCTCGGAGAATTCAGAACCTACCATCGATGCCGCAAAGAGGCCCATCATATCCTTTGTGTCCTCTTAAAATTTTCGAGTTTTAAACCAACATAGTTGCGCACAGTCTCTCCAAAATTATATATATTGCCATATGCTGTTTCTCTGTATGATATCATAAAATCCTGAACTAATTTGGGATAAAAAATCCTCTCTTAATAGATATCAAAGGAAGTATCCGACCTCCATCAACCACCAATCGTCGTAACTTATTACATATATAAAAGTGGACACTTGTTCTGTGTTGGGAAATAATCCGTTGTATTCATTATCTTTAATAGGCTTGAAAAATTAAATTTATTTTTATATTATTACTTCTTCCCACTTACTTTATACTCTTTTTTAGTGTATAGCTAATACTAAATAGACTCTGTTTTGATTATACATTATCATGTATACATATGTCCGAGAATAAAGTAAACATTAGAGATAATATTTATATGAAACGATTTAGATAAGAAAGTAAAGGTTTCAATAATAATCCATAGTCAACCTCCTTATTTGACTCTAGAAAAACCTAAGATAAGGTTTCTAATATAAATTTTCCTCTTCATTATACAGCTGGTACGTGATATTCACTGCCAATAGGATACCACGAGTCTACATTCGAAGTTCAGCCTTCTCAGATGGACATACCTTGCTCGCGCCACATAAACGTATACTAATAGTCTCTAGATACATACTGTACAAATTTTTTTCTACTATTTTTATATCTAGACATTTTCAATATTAGTGTTTGGCGTTCCAGATTTTATCTTTTTTATCTAATAAGTTCACATCGCCTCTAACTGGTAGTGAAGCCCTTATTCAAGGAGAGGGACACTTTTATAGTCAATATTTCAATACCTATAGGGATTCCATTAAGGAGACATCGAATTCCACTATTCATAATAGCCAATTGCGACTCTCGTCGCTCTCACTCGTTTTAGAGCCACGGTTTGTATATGCTCGATTGATTTCTGATATAGGAGGCTTCAAATATTTACAATCTTCTATAGCCTTATAATTTAAAATAGATATTGAAGACTTATCTATAACATAATGAGCAATATTTTATACTATAATATTATATAAGTATAATATAATTATATATTGTATATATAATAGTTAAATTATTATTGAATTATAATATTTAGATTAAAGTAACTATATTTAGAATATAATACTGTTGTCCTTTTTATTCTGGCATTATCTATCATAGTTAATATATAATATAATATATATATAATCATACATAGTATATATATATATATATATATCATTATATTAAATATGATTTGTTTTAATCTGCTGAACAAAAATATGCTTGACGTCGAGAGAATCTATCGTGGGCTGCGAGTCCCATCAGGACCCCCCTGAGTATATTAATATATTAACAAGCATTTAATGTGTACTTGAGCTCATTAGTACTAATTACTATGATTACTGAAAGGCCGCCACCTATATTATATAGCCTTATCACTAGAATAAATATACTTGTATAACGGCTTAACAGAAAAATGAGATCACTAAAATTAAAGTCATGCTGTAAAATATATGCTAATTATAATTTATTTTGGCTCAATGTTGGAGCATGTTCAACAATCTCACCCGTTAGTAGGATTTACATATATTGTATTATAATATAATATATTAATATAGGTATAATATTATATAATATAATAAATAATCATATTATATATATATAATATAATTGCACTGTCGATAATTATCGGGAGGGGCTGCAAGCCACCCTGCATTTAACGACCACCATCTGATATATATTTTATGAAAAAATATAGCTCACTATACATTAATACTTCAATATAATACTTATGAAATGTAATAAAATATACTTTTACTATGGGTGAGTGTATATTTATAATATTATAGTTTATATTATTTTTTTATACTATATATATATTTTTTTTATACAAATTGATGTACATGAAATATTATTATTTAACTAAGAAGTTTTAAAATTGATTTATTCCTATATAAAAATTTAATTAATAAATATAATAATTGATCATTATGTCCTAATAAATAATATATTTATTACTTTATAAATAAGTTACAACTTAACAGGGCCTACACCTAATACCCTTTAACTCAGTTGTTGTAAATTAGGAATTATATATAGTTTATTAATCAAACAGAAAAGTACACATGCGAAATATAATACTTTTAAAGGTAAGCGAAAATTTTTGAAGTAATAAACTATTTGCTCTCTTGTAGTAATGCAATACTGATATGCGATCGGTATTATTGGGCACTGCATGCTTCACCAGTCCAAAAGTACGTACGATGATAAATAGTCTAGTGGCCAAAACTAGCGAAAATTTAAATGTAGAATATAGAAGAAGTCTGAAGACCCTATGCAATCCCTTGAATTTTGCACCACTATCCCAAATTTGTGAAGCTACTATCTTGCCACTTACACATGTGCACCTAATTATTCTCTTTTCAATTTTTTAAGAATTAATCTGAAGTATATGGTGGCATCTAAACAGTATATTAACTATCATTATGAAATTATATAATATAAAATTGTAATACATAGGACTTATGGTTTCAATATTTATTTGTTTTTTAGTTTAATTTATTTATAATATATCAGAATGTGTCACTCAAATCGATATGTGAGCTGTTTAAACTCGAGTCTAATCATAGTATAGAAGCGTAAATATGATAGAGTGAGTGAAAATATATATTTATTGTGCCTCCAGGGGTACCTGTACATATAGCCACGACAATCATTTACCACTCAAGAACAGATGTATATAACTACAATTCTATTGTCTCCATCTAGAAGCCTAAGATTTGCTTGATATGATAATAGAGTCACCTGTGAAATAAGCTTTGATCTCGTTCTCCCTCTTGCCGATTAGCCGTTAAACGTATTGTCCTATATACTAATAAAATACTATTAAATTAATAAACTTAAAATTATAATATACCATACTTCTAATATTAAATTAAAATATAATTAGGTATATGTCGTGTGTACTATTATATATCTTGTAATACAAATGAATTTTATATTTTTACTAAAGATATTGCCTATTAAGCTGATCCAATTTATAATAAATGCTTTAATATAAATATGATATATAGTACGAGAGAGAGAGAGATATGAGAGAGAGAGAAGATGTTAGCATCTGGAAACTGATATAAATGCCTACAAA
Organism: Trachelipus rathkii; assembly: GCA_015478945.1. Taxonomy (NCBI): domain Eukaryota; kingdom Metazoa; phylum Arthropoda; class Malacostraca; order Isopoda; family Trachelipodidae; genus Trachelipus; species Trachelipus rathkii. The sequence goes on along the minus strand of JABUQX010076571.1, from coordinate 10,070 downwards.
AGAATGGTATACAATATATACCAAGAAATTGGCGTGCCTCTATCATTTTCTGATTTGGTTACTCTCTTGGTATTTTCCTGGGGAACCATCGACCAGGTACGCCTGCGCATCCAACGTGATTATTATTCCTGCTCTACCGACTAGCGGTCTCCGAGTTCTTTAATGTGTCACTAAGAATGTTCCTCAGGACGATGTGGCTCTATACTTATGAAATATAAAGTCACACTAAATATGTGAATGTTAGATATATGGCGCGCGGTGTACATCTTTGGAGGGCACACATAAAAAATAAAAAATAATATCGATTTATTTTTTTCTTTTCGAAATGAGAGGGTGGAATCCAAATATCGTGTGCCTTTAGATATTGGGTGTTTTAATGCAATAATTCTATATATACTCTAAATATTATGGCTTCATCACTTATTCATTATAACATATATATTACCTAAAGCTTACAATTTTACAGCTTGATTTATAAACTCGCTCACTCATTGAACATTCTTAGAGGTATATATAGAAAGGGGATATTAAGATTTTATATAAAATACCAAAGAAAATAGGAAACTCACAAAATTTGGCTTCAATGTACCTAAAACAATTTTATTTATTAATATTTTTGTCCTCTATTATACAAACTCATACTGAAAAACAGGCGATCTGTACAAATATAGTAGAAGCCTTAGTCACAAACCATTACAATATATACAATACTCAATCATATTGCATACTCGAGCTTCCTGAATATACCTAGACAATATACATTTATTATGACTGAAGACTTCACTGATACCTCTAAATGAATCCTTCTCGTTTCTTATGAGTATACACTTTGCCAGAAGCCTCTGTTACTTGTTTCACACACCTCTCTATGGACTGTCCATGACATGGCCACTTTGGAACTTGCACTGGCTCTTCAACAAAACTTTCTTATTTCTGATATTTTGGGTTTACAAGTAAGTGAGGTTCATATACTTTTCTGACCAGTCTATCAGTTTCAAAAAGGAAGTTGCATTTGGTTTACTTGCAAGTTTTCCTATAAGAGCCTAGAACAGATAGGTCTCCTCATAAATACCTGGTGTATTCATCATCTTCATAACTCCTTTATATCAATTATGTACTTCTGGACCTCCTTGCTTTTCCTCTCTTCTTGGTCTTCCGAGCATTAAAGTATCTGGAGTGTCTGACGCACCATTTCACTAAATGCAAACCACGATGGAAATGAACGTTAGTTGTTATCAAAACAATATCTGCTACAGCCTTCTTCTGAGATTTTAGGAGCTTCTAAATTGATAAAAAAATTGTGTGCACGATAGGTCTTTCCACCCAAGTAGATTTTCGATTTGTAATTGTAAACCAGCAGTAAAATGCCAACAATGTATTCCACAAGCAGTTGTAAAGTCTTCAAGTTGTTGCCCTTTAATCCCAATGTTTTGAACCATAAGCCTGATCTAGAGGAACACAACGTGTCACTTAATGAACCAAATGGCAGGATCTGGAAAGGACCATTCTGACAAATGAGGGATTTGATTTCTAGTTCTGTTGCAGTATTAAGCATGTGTCAATCTTATAACTCCCACTTGTGTGAGACAAAATTTTTCCATCAACTCTGTGATCAAGTGGCTCGCAAATGAGCTTCATTAGTATGAGTATGCACAAAATCCAACCAGTAATGAGTTACGATTCAGTCCTTGCCTCAACCCAATGCATGACCCCTCCTTCCCAACCAGTATTAACATTCTATCGTTGAGTCACCAACGCACCAATAGGACGCAAACTTTTTATGAACGTCGTTTTTCTTTAGAAATTTCACAAAGGCAATGGTTAGCAATTAACTTCAAGCGAGGTTTCTATTTTCTAATTAAGTCTTTCTCTGGAGGTTAAAATGGCAAAAGATACCTCCAAACCTGGCGGCTCACTGCAAACTAGAACTACTTCTTTCAAATACTTGGATTGATGACGTTGAGTTATCTGAATTGCAACAGAACTTTAGTGGAAAAGATCTTTGCCCACAAAGAATGGATACATTTACATATAATTGTACTATCCACGGCATCGTGAGCATTATAAATCAGTCATATCAAGTGATTTACTATAATGACTTTATTCTTGTGTCTACTTTTTTAGCTTTTTATTGTTGATTCAAACCATCAAATGATCTTTACCTGTCTACCTCATAGTAATTATAAACAAGTCTCAATCTCAAATAAATATATATGCACCCGTAAGTTACGAATATAGAAACCGACCATCTACTATACCTAATTACTTTTGCAATTCAAACATTTAGCACCAATTTGTTAAATGTATTATATATGAAACGAAAGTTTTAGAATAGTATTTGAATTGGTTTATTTTTTACACGATCAAATATCAATCTATCGAATGAAGATTTTGTCTATATAAATAATGAATTTTTAAGAATGCATTCATCAAACATCAGTGATCATCATCTCGCGAGAAAAGTAACTCTATGGTAGTGTAATGTGAACTACTTCCCTTTTTCTGCTATTGAATATAAAAAATACTCTTAATTCATCATACTACCTCTTCATGCTTTTAAGTGTCTTCTATATAGTGTTGTCTCAGGTAGATCTAGGTAATTATCCACAATATTCAGATGTCTGTTTACAGCATCCAAACCTTTCGTCTGCTGACTATTAATAAACACTTAGTTCTTTGGGACAGCGAATCTTTCAATTATCCTTAGAACAGAAGGGCAGGAGACTGTGCACCATATCTTTTATAGTTCAATGCAGCTGCGAAGCCGCTGGAACTCTGGATCACTTCACACAATATATAACTTGTGAAACATAGCTTAATCATACTCACACCTAGCAATTGAGGATGATCAAAGAGCCTTTGTCTTAATGTTCTATGAGAGGTCGCTCTTTCAATTCCAGTTTTCCTCTGCCAAGTGATATTGTTCATGGCCTTTTCCCAGTTTTTTTCTATCTCTTCAGGACTGACTTGTTTCGTATTTGATAAATATATGTGGCACCAAATGTTTGCGTCACCTCCCACTTTTCAAAGCAATTCTTTGGTTATAAGTAAATCTTGTAGCAAGAGTGGCTGGGCAAGTCTGTCTTCAGTATAATTTTCCTGATCACTTCTCTTCTCACCCTGCCTCTCTTAGCCAGAAGGCCCATATTCCTAGAACATCACGTCAGTACGCTTGGGAGTTCAGAAGGCACAGCATCTTTCTCTACCCTCCTCAGTTCCAATGATGTTACTCCATCTCTCTCTCTCTCCTCTGCTGTGTGGAAGTTGCTAGTCTTGTCTTCCTTCTCCTCTTACTAGCCTCTTGTTCCGATATATTTAATTCTTCGCAAGTGGATACGATATACATCCTCATTTCTCCTGCCTGCGTGACATAAGAAAAACCTAATATTCCACTATTTGCTCATGATATAATAAAATTAATAAAAAAAGAACACTCGGCTGCAAATGAATATTGCATAGTTTAATAAACTATTAACGACCGATCTATTAAATTTCTTTTTTACAGATGTTATTATTTTTAAATCTTTAGTATTTAAACTTTGCCTAGAGCAAAAGTAAAGCAGCACGCCAAATTAGATAAGAAGGCACTTCTTTAGATAAGACGAGTTTGCTACGAATTTTACATGAAACGTGAAAATATCACGAATTTGAAGTAGTCTTTACCAAGCAAACCAATGTAATTGCCAGTTCTTGTAAATATAATTGCTAATCGCTAACCAAAGTACAACTTTTTGCCCCTCTCATTTTTGAAAAAGGAAGAAAAAAAAATTTGAACACGCTATTCTATATTGGGGAGTGGTCTTTCCTCTACCTGCGAAAGCGCTATTTAGCCGCCTTCTCGTATTGACCACACCAATATCAACTCACAAAGGTCCACTACAATGTCACGGACACTCTCCCTCTGTAAATTTTTGCCGTTGCCACTACCTGACAATCTCGTTCCCATAAATCTTAATTGATTGTACCAAATGCGGACCCCATCGCCGTTCGTCATTTTCATACTTTATTGGGTCCATAAACCTAAAAAGGTTATCCCACATCTTATCCGAAGCCTCTCACTTTAACAGTAATTCTATTTCTCTTATATTCAAGAACTGAATATTCTTAATACTATATGATTTTATGTAATATTAGGACTATCTATTAATGTAAGACATCTTTTACTTAGACTTATTTATTGTATTTTGTATCTGATATTCTCTCACCATCCAAAATTTCTTTGACACTCAAAAAATATTTTTATTTTTATTATTTTTATTTTATTTGAGTGAGTGTACAGGAGCCACCACTGCGCACACAAAAAAGCGGCGATACCGAGTCAGAAAACAAACTACGGGGGCAACTCCTAAACATAACGCATGAAAACGGGAATGCAAGTATTAAATCCTATAGAGCAGAGTAAGTTCCCGAAGGAAAGCAAAAATCGCTTCACTGTGGAAATGAAGTGATTCAGACAATATATATGAGAGGCGGGATTGTGAGATTGGAAAGGTATGGTGTGTAACAAGGGGAAAAGCCGGTCTCTGAAGCCGCAAGAGCCACACTTCAATCCACGAGAAGATGGCTATTAATATCTTACGTACCGAAAGTATAGACACTATACCATTAATATAATGGACGGCAGATATATAAGGTACATAAAAAGCTAGGGGGATTGACTCCCTTGCCATAGATAGCTGTGAGTGACATTAGTATGGGTATGGCGAATTCGCAAACGAGCCAGGACCACCTCCTGGTGCGACTCCGGCGAAAAGACGATGGCCAAATCCCCAGGTGAGGCTTTACGCTACGCAGTTTAGCATCCACGATGATCTTTCCGAACCAAACACTCCTGCCAACAAGCGAGGAAGCCCCGTTTGAGTCGAGAGCAGAAATCAGCAGCTGGGAGGTGTTCCAGCAAGATGGTCACAGGAGGTATAAGTATCGTCGACAGGTAATTTTGCAGGTGTAGGCGGCGCGATAGGCGCTTTGTCAGGCCATATTCGTTACCACAGTGATAACCCACGTGAAATGGTGAACCCAGCATAAAAAACGTTCAAAAAACTTGTGTCATAGCATGCAGCATACATAGAAACTCTATTGGATGATGGAAACCAAAGGATGTCTGGTCGTTCGAATTTTGATAGTTTGCAAGAAGAGGGTTCTGCTTTTTGAGTTCGTTATCGAATGCTGCCTTGTTGCTATTTTTATTTATCAGTTGCCATGAAATCTCTTATTACTGTTTAAAATGAGTATCAATGAATAAAAATTTTGTAGCAGCTACGTAAGACAGAAAGTTTTCTAATAGGCTTATAAGAGAGTGAGTGAAGGAACACTTCTATTAAAAGTAAAGTGCTGTGGAGAATCTCAGCTGAATGCCGATTCTCTCTACTCTCAACCCAACGCCGTACATCATGCTCGTGAGATCCGTCTTTTGGTGTAGATGCACCACAGAAGCTCCTATGGAGAGCCAGTGTGAGATAGAAAGGAAGCCTGGAGAGACCGGTTGTATATGATTCTCATGTCATACCATCAGGGGCTTGGATACCAACCAATAAGGGCAGACTAGTCATCGGGTGACAGATTCGAAATTCGCATATACACTCCCGCCACAGGGCAAGTCTAGAATATCAGAGCGGAAGAGCCTGTGCGTCCCAACAATCCTCAGGCAAATCGAGCCAAGTCCAGGCAGTAGGACTACGTGCGATACTCTCTGTAAGAGATTAGAGAGGAGTTTCAAAGGCCGATGTGCTTGGGTATTACTGTTTAGACGGAGTAAAGAAACATATATGTGAAGAGCACCTTATAGTTTATTCTCTCCGGCTCATAGAAAGACCTTGAGGTAGAATTTAGCATTTACTCTCCAGCCTCCACCTCCAAACTCTTCCTTTGGCGAATGATATATAACAGAAACACCACCAAGGCTGATAATACACGATCAGTCTCCTCTATCTTCTGTAATCGGGAATTCACAGAGAAAGGCGTAAGTACGCCAAGACGTCTGGCCATATATCGCACACGCATAATCCAACTTTGTACCACCATACACAATGGAATCAGCTCACGAACGAAGCATGACACTTACGATCAGCACCCCTCAGATGTTAGACGTAAGGGTGCGCGTAATGAGGTCCAATGAGCGGCGGAGTTAAGTTTCAAAATTGAAGGATATGAGGAGGGAAGATAAGTCAGGCGAAGCATCCCAATAACAGACCCAAGAACCTCACTTCTCCGACACAGGGCGGATGGGGAAGCCATACAAGGATCAGCAAGGGAGGACAAATCACCCCTACGATCCCGCTTACCACTTCTACGGAAAAGCACGGTCTTCGTCTTAGTGACGGAAAAAGTAAAAACCCCGTGAATCTCTCCACGAAATCATCCCATTGACGGCCAGCTGCAGCTGACGTTCCATGCATGAAAGTTTTACTCCAGAAACATACAACGCCAGGTCGTCCACATATAGAGAGCACCGAACGGAAGATGGGATGCTAGCAATGACTACACATTGAAAACCGACAGCGAAAAAGCATGAACTACTGAGCACACTTCCCTGCCGGGCCCCCTCGACCATGTCAAAATTGACGAGACATGAGTGACCACAGCGAACTGGGAAGATCGACCCGACATAAGAGACTGAAGGAAGAGGGAAAGCTGTCCCCTAAGGCCCAGCGAGTGCAAGGTATGGAGAACTCCCATTTCTCCATGTCGAATACATATACGCACTTCATCGAGATCGAAGAAACAGCTATAAGAACATTTTATTAGAGGAGGACAAGCCTCACGTAGATATCGTTGGTCCAACCGATAAAGATAGGTTCCTGTGTGGATCGTATTGAATTTCCTAAACCCAAAACCTGATGGGCGGAAAAATAGCACGCAGGCTCACCCTCCATAATCAGATCGGGGAAAAGACGAATAGTACCATCATTCTTCTCCATCAACTTTTAACAGGTGTTTATGACAAGTTAGCAGAAATGGGACGTTGCGGTTGCCGCGATTGTAGTAGGTCCTTACCTGGTTATGGATATGGAATGGTGTAAGCCTGTTAGCCAAACTGGGGGGAAAACCCTTTCCACCTACCTGAAATATAATAAAGAGAGGAGAAACGCCGAAAGCTGAGGCATGGAGATGACGCGTAACATTTGGTAGGAGATACCCTCAGGGCCAGGCGCTTCCATCCTTACAAAGGTGGAGAGCCTCCTGAAATTCCGCCCTCGTGAACAATCGATTATAGGAAGGATCCTCACCAGGAGGAACAGAAAAGTCCGGGAAATGAGTGCGGGCGCGGATCGATCGGAAAGGCTCACGATACCGAGAATCGCTGCAGCAAGCAGCAAAATGGCATCCCAGCTCATCGGCAACCATGCCCGGAGCGGAAATGATGTCACACGTGTGCGGGCCACAGCTGATGACCGTCTCGAGTGGCTCCCCTGTAGTGACTTGCAATAATTTTGCGACAACACCATATACTACCGACGACAATGGCGTAAGAAGATTTTGACGTGGAAACCGTAAGTTCACAGAATATAATTACTGTTTTCCTGGTTATCCTGTTTAGACAACCAGACCGACAGCAGCGCCTTAAAGAGGAATCAACGCTAATAAGACTGTGTAGCTAGGTGTCTTATGTAGAGGAGCGATAGAGTTGACGTGTTATAGCACTATTTGCCCACGAGCGCAATCTTGCGTTCCACCACGGTGAGACAGAACGACGACATTGACAGAAGAGCGAGGGATTATGGCCTTCGCGCTCCTCCAGAACAAACATCCGCAAAATATGTGAACGCATCCGCAGGGGAAGAAAGACGTCAGTGGCCGGAAGGCAGGGGACATAAGTAGCAGTGAGAAAGGGGAAATGAGGACCAATCAGCCCTGTCATTATGCCAGCTGGTATAAGGCGTTGGAGGACGATCAGGGCAAAGAGATGTAAGGTAGATAGAGTAATGGTCACTCCCACAAAGGTAAGGCGACCTGTCCCACCAGAATTTGTCAATGAACAATGAGAGCATAAGGAGATGTCAACACAGGAGGAAGTACGAGTGTCAAAACGTTCTAAAGTTGGTAAGCCTGTGTTGAGGCATCCCAACGAAAAGCCCTGCAAAACACCCAACAGCCAATCCGCATTAGGTGACGAAACCGAGTCACCCCACAAGGGGTGGCGAATATTGAAGTCTCCCAAAACCAACAAGGGGCGGAGGAGGTTTTCGAAACAGTCCGAAAAGATCTTTCATCCGTGTTATAATGCAAACTAGGCGGCCAATGAGTGATATTAGACACCAAAGTAAACTGGATTAATCGAGGTGACACGGGGCAGCTACTCCGACTGTGTAAATCTCGAGTTGGAATGGGGATATGGGGAAAGGAACCGATTCGTTGGAAACAAAATTCCGCTTACGCACCACCCCTATATCATTAGCGCCCACGATTTTGGAAGCGAGAGGCAACCTATATTTGGACGGCGGCAGGCAGAAAAGCACGGTTACGCAGTTACAATTCTTGGAGGCAGATGGCCTTTGGAGTATGCAATTTAATAAGTCTACCCAACTCTTCGAAGTTCGGGTAGTAACCACGGCAGTTCCATTGAAGAAACTTAGACATGGAAGAAAGAAGATGAAGCGATCAGTCCGCAAGGCGGTCTGTTACAATCGGTGATATGCGATGGGCGTCAGCTTTCTTTTTAGAAGCACGCGACGATCGAAGGCGCGGGTCACTAGATGGCCCACGAGGGGCGCCTTATAGCCCGGCGGAAGAGGAAAGGTCATGGAGAATTGACACTGGAGGTTCTTATCCAGCAGATAGAGAATGGGTCGACTCTACCCACCTCAACTGCTGGAGCGACCCTGATCAAAAAGACGGGCTTAACCAAATCTCCACATCAGAGGGTCTCAGAGAAGATCGTCTCTCAACGGGGGAGACAGGGAATCCCCCAATATCGTCCAGGACGGGCGCAGAAGGCACAGGTGTATCACACCACTGAGACTCGTTATGGACGGAGTCTCATCAGGAATGGCAAGAGGAGAAACCAGACAAGGAACGGGGGAGGAGGCCCAAAGCACATCCTCACAAAGTTTCAGCGTCTCTGCGGGGGCAGCCCAGAAAAGGACAGCGGAGCAGAGGCAGGGGAGGATACTCAAGTTGTATCTCCCCAAATGGCGTTCCGAATCCCCGAACAACAGGGACTCGGATTCCACCGTGAGGAGCACAAGAGGTACAATGGGGGGTAGGGTGGGCGACCTGGATCCCAATTGGGTAGAACTTCAGAAGATGTACATTCATTTGACGATTATATCAGATATTAGGGATCTCGGATATCGCCTGGAATATAAGGAAACTGGAGTCGGATGCATAATTAGCAAGCCGATTAAACTATCTGGGATAAGCCGAAAACAGACGGAATGTTTCCACATCACCAGGCGTTTCGAGCGCAGCACGTTTGGGCAAACCCACCAGGAGACCGTCAGTCGGGTTTATATTAATGGGGCCAGAGGGCGAGGGATTTTAAGAAATTCTGTCGCCCGATGTGAAAAGAGTAATGGACATCGCAGATAGTAAGGAGAACGTGACACGTTCAGGACAGTCCACTAAATTACTAGTTGGAGAAGACGGTTCTAGCGGTATTTCCCAGGAGACCGGTGCACCGTATTACTGGGAAACAGGCGGCAATGTGAGGAGTCATCATCGAGCTTATAGTAACGCGGGGGACGCTTCCAAATCAGGAGAAGAACCAAAATTGGAGAGCCATACAGCCCTGGGGCGCATCGAACTTCAAACGAAGCCACACCATATTAGGGAATGATGGAGGTTATAGGACTGGGGGAAGTTGTGAATGAGCGAACAGTACGATTATGTCTGGATGTGGAGAATGCGGGGGCAGTTCGGTATTGCATAGTGAAATTGTTTACAACCAGTACGTGGGTACAGCATACCGACCGAAGAGTAGCTGCGATAGTACGTAAGCAGGCGCATGAGGTGCTAACTTAGGGGCGATTGAGAATGGTTTTTTGAGGCTCTCTCCTCGGTTAGTAAACCGGTCCAGTCCACACGGCAAAGGAGAAAGGCAGGTGTGAAAGTTTCTCCCTAGCGCGACG
>JABUQX010076570.1:0-30439 GCA_015478945.1 Trachelipus rathkii | reverse complement strand
TAGAATTTATGGAATACATTATTAATTGCATTATTATTATTATAATTAAAGTTTTATAATAGGTCACATTATTATTATTATCATTCAAGATCATTATCATATCTCATCTGATCATTATCCATTATCCATTCATCCAAATTAGAATCAATATCATTATAATTCACATTAAATCCATCCCCATTCCATCAGGTTACTTCAACTTATTCCATTATGATACAAACTTAATCTACTCCCTATTCATATGATATCATTATTCATTATTATTATTATTATATATTAATCTATAATATCAAATTTATTATCATTAGCATATATTATTATTATCATTACGAACATAAATCCCTGTACATGTATATACATTCAATGCCAACGTATTATTTTATCTAAGCAATAATTCGATTATGAAAACTACATCCAACATTATTATTAAAAAATACATATATCATATTAGTTATTTGAATTATCAATCTGATCTAATAAATAACTTCGATAGCTAACATGTATTAATTATACTACATCCCACCATCTAACAACCTCAATCTCACCATCTCATACTTACCACTTAAATTCACATATATTCAATGATATACCTATACTATTAATATATATCATTCCAACCATATCCACTCTACCATTATGACCTATTATACATAATTAAGTTGTTGTTAGTTGATATGTACGATACTGTTGCTCTGTGTGTCTAGCGTTGTTGTATCTGTTGTATTGTTAGTTGTTAGTCTGTTGCTTGCCTTAAGTTAGTTGACCTTGCTTGCATATATGTTGTTAGTATGTAGCTTTACGTCTGTTGTATCGCTTCGTACCGCTCGTCCGTTGCTTGCTGTTCGTCTGTTGTTTGTTTGTTGATCTAGTTGTTGTTGACTGTTGCTTGTTGATTGTTGTTTTGTTCGTTGTCTGTTGTTGATTGTGTTGTGTTGTTGTTGTCTGTAATCGCTCTGCCTTGTTGTTGTTTTGTTTTGTAATCAGTTGATTGTTGATTAGTTGTCCTGTCGGTGTATAACCGTCTGCATTCAGTTCGTTAACCGCACTTCGCATTATTGCATCGATATCGACTTCGTTGTCTGACCAAACACACAACACACACAAAAGACAACAACTTACCACTAACTTAATTTCACATTAAACAATATAATATTTAATAAATCATTAACATATTCAACATTAATATTAAATAATACAACTTAAATAAATACATTAATATTAATAATTAATCTTAATATTAATAATATAATACTTAATATTAATATTCAATACAATAAATAATAAATATCAAATATTAAATATTCACATTCACATCCATAATAATCAATATTAATCATTAATAATTAATATTCAATAACTATAATATTAATAAATACTAATATTAATAATCAAATCAATAATTCAATTATTAAGATTAATATATCCAACTAATAAACCGATATTCAATCAACCTATTAATATCCAATATCCAACACATACTCTACCCCACATAATATTAAGTATTAAATAATACGTTTTATCGTTAATAATTCAATATTAATATTAATCAATTACATAATTTATTACACTAACTCTATTAATGATAAAAGTAATAAATTAATATAAGAATTAACAAATATTTATAAATCCATCAAAATTACATAATTTTCATTTCTAAACTGATAATAATTGAATAATGTTAATAATTATTAAATAATAATTAAATCAATATTAATAATATTAATAAATTAAACAATCAATCAATAAATATTAAATAATCATTTAATAACTACACATTAATACCTCGTTAATGATTAATAATCATTAATAATATTACATAATCCACTCCTCACATCCAATAATATTACATCTAAATATCTCAATAATATTCAAGTAAATGAATAAAATTAGATAAAAATTAATAAAATAAAAATAATTAATAATAATTAATCAACATTAAATAATTTTAATATTAATAATTATTTATATTATTATTATATTATTATGTATTATTATATTTGATATTATATATTATTTTATCTTATTATATTATTATTATTATTATCTATAAATTATTTTTCTAATTTATTATTATTTTAATTATTATTATTATTATATTTATTATTATTATTATTTATTATATTATTATATAATATTATTATATATTATTATTAATTATTCATTAGGTAGTAGGTCCAAGTAAGTATATAGTAGTAGTTAGTAGAGCTTATTGTATTCGTTATTGTTATTGTGTTATTGCTAAATGTTATTATTCATTATTATTAAAAACTGTTTATCCTAAACCTAACCTAATTATTCTCTTGAATTTGTGTTCTCCACGTCAAATCATCATTGACCTTTTCGACCAGTTTGATTTAGTTAGTCCTCCAAAGAATCTTTTCATTTCGATTTCTCAAGAATTAAAAATTAAAAAATGCCAAACAATATACCCTAAAGATAAATTTCGGAAAATTAAAGAGGAAAAATAGCGTCGCCCCCTAAATAATACACGCTCTGTAAAATTTGAAGTATATTTTACAAAGTGTTAACTTCAAGTTGAAGAAAAACTAAAGGAATTAGAACAGCAATAAATGGAAAAAAAATAAAATGCAGATGAAATAACATTAAGGAACTTAGAAAGGAAGTGTTACGAAAAATAGTAAGGAAGGCAGTTGTAGCACTGACAGCGAGGAAAAATGAAAATGAAACCGTAGGAGATTACATTTCAGTGAAAAGAAAAAAGATTGTCATTACTTGTATATTAAAAGAAAAATTAATAGTAACAAAAAGCAAATATGGTAGGAAAAAAAAATAGAAAACGGTACCCTATTACATTTCAAAGAAAATGAAACGGTACATATTACATTTAGAACAATAACGATAGAAGAACAGGAATACTACCCACCATTATTAATATTCTAAGCTTTCTTTTATTAAAATATAATGAAAATATTTTGAGAAGAAAAATCAATACTATTAAATTTATACCAACACGATCTCCCATTTTACAATGGAAAGAAACTATTTTCTCAAATTCATGAAAATAATTTTCTTCGCTAAAATAAATTTAATTATTTCCTGCATAAAATTAATTAAAATCAAATAAAATCCATTTCCCAGATAAAACCTTTCTCATTTACGAGAATTATTAAAAATGTTAATTATGTCAAAGTACGTACACATTTTAATTTAGCAAGATGATTATGATGAATATTTTTTATTATCTATTCGAGTCAATTCGAGAACTTCCTGGTGATACTAACAAATAAATAAAAAATAATACATACATATCTATTAAATTATATATATATATATATACATATATACCATAAACATAAATAAATAAAATATATATATAACAAACATATAATATATATTATAGTATAACTAATATACTATATATATATATTATCATATACATTATATATAATATATAATTACATATATCATATATATATATTACATATACTATATATTATATATATTATATATAATATTAGGTATAATATATATATATATATATATATACTATATATATATATATATACTATAAATCATATATATAAGATATGGTTACTCGTAAGGAGTTTGATCCCAGAACTAAGATAATAATTTTCTTTTAATTTCCCATGAACAACTTTTCTGTTTGGACAAACGTCTTCATTTAATTGGGTTGGTATGCAATGAGTATAACATTCTATATATATATATATATATATATATATATATATATATATATACTAAATAATGACACTAAATATTATATATATTATAATATTATATATATATATAGTATACTTATATATATAAATAGTATATATAAATATTAAAGGGCGCGCGGGATAGGGGGTAGATATTAGTTCCATATGGAAGAAAATAAACTTAGATAGAGAAAGGAGATTTTTTGAACCTTATAAAATAATACAATGTATTTTTATACAAAATGATACTCGTCTTTTCGTGTTCAAGTATAATTCATATTTCATAATCCTTTGCTTGATGAATTCGAGACTAGAATCGATTTCCCTCTGAAAATTAAACATTAAAATCTAAAGTTAAAGGTTTTTTTAATTGGATTTTGAAACCATGCCTACATTCTAAGTATTTGGGAAAAAATTTTCTTTTAAAGTAGTTACTTTAACTACCGCCAAAACAGTGAATTTATTTTCTTCTTTTTCTTTACTTTTACGTCTAATGGTTTTTATCAATCTTTCCTTTTTTCATTTTTTATAATTTTATTAAAAAAAAAATTGAAAAATTCAATCCTACAGACAAATAAGGCATAATTGTTTTAATTCAAATAAACACAAAAACAGCATTTAATTTGTTTGAGCTGGGATACGTGTTACGTCTGCATTACACAGCAACGCCCATATTTAAATTGAATTTTTCCTAACTAGAAAAAAATTATCGTTATTGAAAAACCCATCGCCCGTCTAGCTCCGCTGTACTTATGGCTTTAGGAAGAAAAAAATTTATCACGTAAAAAGGAAAACACAAAATTAATCCAAATGTATTTTCCATCGACCTAAACATAAATGTATCTAATCAAGGGACTATGCCGACCTAAATATCAAAAGTAACAAAGGACGATTGAGAAGATATTTGTATTATCTATATTAATGGTGTTATGAGAGCAGTGAACATTTTAAGAAATGTTTTAATTACATCAAATTTAACAAATAGAATATCTTTATAAATTTTTTTTTTACACGATTTAAACGATCAGAAAATATTGATTAATTAAATTCAAATTTTCACTCCTTTTATCCTTATTATTCATTTAATATAGACACACACATTTAAATTTATATTCATATATTCATTTTTTATCACTCAATAATCTAATATTCCATTATATTAGAGTTTGAAATAAGGCCTATTCTTTTTCTATTAATTGACCTTACATTATTATTATTATTATATATCTGCAAATCTATTTATACTATTCATTATTAATTATTAATTATTATTCCATTACTACTTATTCTTCATCATATATAACATACTTATTTATCTATTACTTATATAAATTTATCTAAAAAACAGTTTACTTATCCATCACAAATTATTCAATTAATTAATAATATATCAACCAATTATAATTCAATAATGTATTCACCATCTATTATTATTATAATATATAATTATTATTATTCATTATGATGTATTATATATGTATGATATCATGATTCCATGATTCCATGATTCCATGATTCCATAGTGATTAACCATTATATATATATCATTACATACTTCTGCTTCACACTATATAAACGAATTATATATTAATAATTTATAAATATAATTATTAACCTTACTATTGATGTGATCTTAAGAAATTCATGACCCATGATATCTATTATACTATTAAATTAATTGATTATTCACGATTCATTATGATATATAATTCACTCATATCTATTACTCGATATCATATAATTCATATATTACACTTCATACACTGATATATTATTAATTTATTTAATTTCCTTTCAATGTCATTATTAATCTAACACTTAATTAAGAATTTTATTCAAATAATTAATTATTAATGCTAACAATTATTCATTACTTCCATTAATTCAAATTAATTCGATTCAATATACTATTAATTAAGCTACAGAATTTAGTCAGAAGTACAACTAGTCAACCCCAACACAACACCACACACCGATAACGAAGTCCACACACAGCTCAGTAGATACCAGCCTCACACAGCAAGTCCACAAAACACACACAAAACCAACCCAGTGAAGTAGTAAATAGTAGCCAGTTTAGTTAGTTATAGTAACAAACTATCACACGACACAGTATTGATTATAATCTCCCTAAAATGCTCACCCCCTCCATTTCTCACAATCATCTCAATTGCTATCAACGAATTTCAGGAACCATTAATATCATTCCCAACTAAAATCCTCGTACCCATTCATTACACCCAACCACCAAATTCGACATCCAATTAATTTAATCATTATAAAATTATTAACATTTTTGTATTTTTAAAAAATAACAAAAACATAGAAGAAAGATACCACTCCTGTATTCAACTAATGAAACAAAGGGAATCTTTGGAGAAGGCAGTTGCGGGAACATAGAGGAGGACACAAGCTCAAAGCGCGGACACTTCGTGGAGGAAAGCCAAACTTTTATGAAGACGATATTAATTTATCAATGTGAGAGAGACGAGCAACGAGAGACAACACCCACACACACACAGAGACAAGACCAGACAGAAAGACACGACTATAAGACACATGAAGACAAGCAGAACAAGAAAAAACAGACAAACGACAATAGATAAAGAAAGCAGACAGAAGAGACAAGATTAAGAAAATAAAACACAAAACAAATAAAATTCTTTGAAAGAATTAAGAGACGTTTTGTGTGAGAGATACCTAATTAAACAAAAATACAAATGATACACACTTACACGATAATATGTCAACACGTGAAGCCATCACAAACAAAACACCAAACTACAACAAATGACAGGAATAAGTAGCAGAATTTAATTGGCGAAAGAAAATGAAATCTCTCTCACAAAAAGACAATTGGATAGACCAGGTAAGCAGAACAGCACATTAACGTACAAAGAAACAAAGAGACATAAAAACAATATTAAGCCAAAAAACAAAAAAAAAATGTGAAGTTTTAATTAGCAACGCTAATTTGTAAAGACAAAAATAATTCTTTTTCAAAAAAATGTAAATTTTTATACAAAATATATAAAAAAAACAATTCGGCGAGTTTCACTCCAAATAATATTATAATAAAGAATGTAGAAATAAATTAGTAGTTAAAAAGAGCGTCGCTAAAAACATCATGACGAGGAGAATTTGGAACGACTTTTCCAGTCTATTAAAAAAATAGACGAAGAAAGAGTTCAGTCGTACAAAACGACGAATAGAGAGATAAAGACGCTTAGAATGAAGAATGATCATGGCCTGATTACGTGTTCGAAGACAGGAAAGAGAGAGAAGAGAAGAGAAGAGAAGGAAGAGAAGAGAAGGAAAAAGAAAAGAAAAAGAAAAATCGATGGAAAGAATTTTCTTGCAAAAACTAATCAATTGATGAATTGAAAGTGGAAGCTATATAAAAAACTTATAGAAATAATATAAATAAAATATTGAAAATATGATAAAAAAAATGGACGAATATCACTCAACAGAATGGAACGAAATATAAATAAAAAAATAATATGGAAAGTTTTTTAAAAGTATAAACATATTTAAAATGCTAATTAAGATTAAGAATTAGAAAAGGTATTAGTAATGTTTTATATAAAAAATAGATTATTTTGAGTGCTTACTTTAATAAAAGATAAAAATGCCCAAATTCATTTTAAATCTCCCATGACACATACTACGTACAGATAAATTATTTTTTTAAATAAAATAAAGCGAATAATTTTATGAAAATGTTTTATTACCTATGTTTTGTGTACTTTATTTAGCTCAATTGCGTAGTTATATATATTATATTATATATATATATTTCGAATACTATAATATATATATACATATAATAATATATATATATGGGTGATATATAATATATATATCATATATATATATATATATATATAATATATAACTCAGGTAGCGGCTGGTGGGCATTTACTTGCCTTCAGTCGTTTCAGACTACATATGATAGTATATATACCTGTTGAAGTATAAATATATATATATAATTTAGTATATAGTATATATCTATATATATATATAATCATATATATATATATATATATATATATATATATATATAATTTCGTTCGAAGCCGATCTGTTTAGCGCCTACTCAAATTTCAACTCGATTTCCTTTTTAATATTAACAATCACGCCAACTATACTTTCCGAGTTAAAAAAATAATTCCGTTTCTTCAGCTCTAGGAAACTCTGTATTTGCCTTCTGCCTCTAGTAGTAGTCATTTTTTAAAATCCAATTTAAATTACATTAGCAAGAAATAACTAATAATATTAATACTATTAATTAACTAATTATCTTAATTTTATGGCTAACTTGATCATCTCTTATACCGACTTATTTAATTTAAATTTCATAAAAAAATCATTGCTATTTTGCAGGGCGAGCCTGACAGACTCACTTGATGAGTCAGTCTCTAGGCTACCTATAAAATTTGCCTCGGCAGACAAGTTGTATTTTGCTGCTATTAATTAGCTGGAATGTACATTTTATCCTGTGGAGTTGAGTAGGTAATAATACGCTTTTCATATATTATTAATAAATATTAAATTTATTAATTAATTTTGTGTGTTTTTAATAAGATTGAGCTGTTGTTTTATAAATACGGGTATATTGGAATCGTTTCGATTAAGTTCATTAAAATTGTCTAAATGTCTTTCCTGTGTTGTAGGCCATGTTGAAAATTCAATATGTAGAGAATTGTGCAACTACAGTCAGTGATTTTATATGAACATTCAAAAAGGAAGATAAATTTTGATATTTATAAAATAAATGTAAGTGCAAAAAATATCAATTTATATATATATATATATATATATATATATATATATATAATATATATAATATATATATATATATTATATATATATATATATATATATACATAATATATATATTATATATATATATATATATTAATTTTGATTTTGCCTACTCAGAATTTAGATCACGTGCCGCACTAATATATATATCTATACTATATATATATATATATAAATATTATATATAAACAAAGAATCTTTCAAAGTAGTTTAGAAGCAATACACCCTTTCGCCCATTAAATGTGCTCGTCAATCCTGTACTCCTGTATTCTGCAAATTCAACTATTATAAAATAAAAGTAATAAAAATAAGGTATTAAGAGCATTATTAGGCCTCATATTCAGACCTAAGTTATAATCAGAAACCAAAATACTCTCAATGAAAGAGAATCTCGATATGCTGAACACCCACTTCTACAGTATAATTTTAACACCTGATCACCTTGTGTATTTTCACCATTCTCATAAACCACACACACATATCTTAAAATCTTTTCAACCCTCACCTCCCTATATTTTCACTATAAGCACATGCACACATAAATAAATTAAATATCTAACCACCTCATAGCATTTTCTCCAGGGATCACAATCCTCCATGCCCAACGACCTCTAAAATCCACTCTGGAGTTGCCATAAATAAATCTCACAGACTTTCATTTTGGTGCAAAGAGAAACAGTCACAAAAAATATAATTTTTTAACATATTATTTATTATTCATACTTTTCCATACTCATTATTTTGCATTTTACATATATATATATATATATATATATATTATATAATATATATAATTATATATATATATATATATATTATATATATATATATATATATATATTATATATATATATATAAAAAGCCATTGAAAGCAAAATTTGTGTATGTCAAAAATTTGATTTTGAGAAAATGAATGTTAAATGTGTCGTTTTGTATTGTACTGAACTGACAACTGCTACATATTCTCGGCCATATCATAAGATACATTTCAAGTTTACTTAAACAATTTTGTTACAAAATTAAATGAATATAAGGCAATCCAAGGGTGGTGAAAGTCCGATTTGTACAAAAATAACGTTTGCAATTAACGGTTCACGTACAGATATGTTCAAATGTCTTTTTGTTTTTTATTTTTATTTTCATTCAATTGTTTTATAAATTTCTTCATTTTTCATAATTTTTCCCATATTTTGTTCAGTTATTCTCATTCATTTTCAATTTTTAAGATTTTTATTATTGCTGTATTTTTATTCGTCTCTCCTGCTTGTCTCACTATCTTTTTTCTCACTTGAATTTTCCGTTCGCATATTTGTTCTCTTTCTTTCTTTTGCTTTTTTATTAAAAAATTTGAGAAACTGCTTTCATTTTTCATCATTTTTAACGACGCTCTTTCCACAAGTTATTTTCTTCATTCTTTTTATACCTTCTGTATTTCTTTTCTTTCATTAACAATTTCTTTTTTATTGAACCAAAAAATTAATTTTAGAAAATAAAATAAGAAGTTTTTAGATTTAAAAGTATATTAATTCACTGGTTAATTTCATTAATTGTTTGTATGATATTTTTTTTTTAAATTTTTTTACATTTTCATTTTTTTCAAATTCAATTTCAATTTTATTTTTTAAATTTCTCTTCATGAATAATTTATTTCTATTCACAATTATTTAAACTATTGTCAATTTATCCTTTTTATCATTATCATTTTCCTCTAGTATGCTTTTTCTTTTATATATATATATATATATATATATATCCCTATTTATAATAAATATATATAGTCTATATATAATATATATATAGTTTCATATATGTATATCCTCCATATATTTTCCCTCCATTTAGTTTGTTTCCTCTCATTTCCGCATCTGATCTTAATGATTCTTTTGTTTCATTATTGAATATTTATTACTTGAGTTTTATTAATTTTTAATCCATAAATGTTATCTTTCAAAATTGAAGCAATTTTGGAATAATGACAAGATCATTAAAGAATATTTCAAATTAAGTAAAGGCATTTTAAAAGATAAGATGTTAAAAACAACAAACAAACACCCCTCCAAAAAAATAAAAATCAAATAAATAAATAAGAAAATTAAATGAAAAAAAATAAGAAAATGTAAAAATAATAATAGATTAAAAAAACAATAGAATAGTAAAAATAATAAAAATAAATAAATGAAAATAAAAAATAAAAATTATAATTAAAATTATAATTTAATTTATAATTTATAAATTTAATTATAATATAATAATTATAAAAAAAATTATAATATAATTATAATTATTAATTATAATTATAATTATAATTATAATTATAATTATAATTATAATTATTATAATTATTATAATTATTATAATTATTATAATTATTATAATTATTATAATTATTATAATTATTATAATTATTATAATTATTATAATAATTATAATAATTATAATAATTATAATAAAGAAAATATTATACTTATTATAATAATTATAATAATTATAATAATATAAATTTATAATAATTATAATAATAATAATAATAATAATAATAATAATAATAATAATAATAATAATAATAATAATAATCAAATAATATAATAATAATAATATTAATAATATAAAATATCTAATAAAATACTAATTATAATAATAATTTAAAAAAATTATATAATATATAATTATATCATATAAAAACTCATTAAAAATAAATACTTAAATAATAATATAATAAATTAAATGATACATAATAAAATATATTAATAATAATACTAATAATAATCATAATAATAATAATACATTAATTATTTATAATTATATTTATATATAATTATAATATATAATTATAATTATAATTAAAATGGTCTATAATTTAATTTTAAATGAATGAGTCAAAGGAGATTTTACTCTCCATCAGAGGGATTCGAACATTGGACTCCACGTCGCTGAGTAACAATGACCTGGAGCTTTATCCACGAAGCCATCCGCGTCCCAAAAAAGAACGCTTCAAGCGTGGTATTTTAAAGCTCCCGGTTTTTCTCATCATCCCTAATTATAATTATAATAATAATAAATGATAGTAAATGTAAATATAAAAAATACAATAGTAATAATAATAATAATAATAATAATAAATAAATAATAATAATAATAATAATAATAATAATAATAATAATAATAATAATAATAATAATAATAATAATAATAATAATAATAATAATAATAATAATAATAATAATTAAAATAAATAACTAAAATAAAATAGTATATAATATAATATAATAATATAATCAATACACAATAATATAGTAAGAATAATAATAATAAATAATAATAATAATAATAATAATTATAATAATAATGAAAATCAAAATATATTATATCTAAATAAAAATAAATTTAAAATATCTCCAATACACAACTGTGAAGTAAATGAGATTTAGAAATGAAATCACTTTTAATAATACTTAATTAAAATCATCTGAGGATGATTCAGAACGTCTCTTGGAAACTTTTACATTCGGTGTACTACTACTACTACTACTACTACTACTACTACTACTACTACTACTACTATTACTCTTACTGCTCTACCATACTGATACTCCTCCACTACTTGTATTCAAAAGATTAATAATATAATATAATACTATTAATAATAATAATAATATAATAATAATAATAATAATAATAATAATAATAATAATAATAATAATAATAATAATAATAATAATAATAATAATAATAATAATAATAATATTAATATTAATTTATATTAATTATTTATATTTAAGAAATAATAAATTTATATTATATGTAAATTAATATTATATGAATATTAATATTTAATTTAATTTAATCTTAATATTATTTATTAATATTATATTTAATATTAATATTATTATATATTAATAATAATAATATAATAAAAAGAATAATAATAATATAATAATAATAAATAAATCAATAATAATAATATATAATAATACTAATAATATAAAATTAATATAATTAATATATAATAATAATATATAATAATAATATTATATAATAATAATAATAATAATAGAATAAAATAAAATAATATTGATCATAATAATAAATTTATTATTATTATTATTTTATTATTATTTTTAATATTAAAAATTATATTAATATAATTATTATAATGTAATTATTATTATTATCTATTAGTGATTATTTCATTATTTTATATTCATTTTTATTATTCCTATATTAATATTTAGAAAATGATAAGCAAATCTCTTATAATAATTTATACTAATAATTAAACAATAATATTAATAATAATAATAATAATAATAAATAATAATAATAATATAATAATAATAATAATATTTGAAAAATAATATAATATATAATAATAATAGAATAATAATATAATAATAAGAATACTAAAATAAATATAATAATCATAATATTAAAAATATGAATTTCATACAATAATAAATTAATAATAATAATAATATAATATAATATAATCATAATAATAACAATCTTTAGGAGATCTCTGAGTATATAACTGAAGGATCAGCATCGAAAACCATTGCACCGAAAAAGAGTTTCTAGGGCTCCGGATTCAAGAGTTTCGAGACCTAAGGAAAGAGATACTTATCAAACGGGCGAAAGCCCTACCTGAGAGATGGTGGTTGAATGTAGAGATAACTAATAATAATAATAATAATAATAATAATAATAATAATAATAATAATAATAATAATAATAATAATAATAATAATAATAATAATAATAATAATAATAATAATAATAATAATAATAATAATAATAAAATAATTAAATAATATCCAAACATTAAAAAAATAAAACTTACAACATACTACGATTTAAATTGAAAGTTTAATATCAATTTTCAGCGGAAATGGCTCCTGAGTAGAGTTGTTAAAAAACGTGTTTTTTTTAAAATCGTTTTTTTTAACATCGTTTTTTTTGTTTTTTGTTTCTTTATTGTTTTTTATTCGTTTTTTGTTTTTGTATTAAGTTCTTTAAATTTTATTTCATTGCCATTCTACTAAATATTATATTATTTACGTTTATTATAGGAAACAGGTGTTACAGGACAATAATTAATTATATATTTAAAGTTATATACATTTAAATTGCGTTTTAGATTATAATTTATTGAAGGATTTTTTTAAGGTTTAGAAAACAAACGCCTGTCCCATTCTCTATTTACTTTAAGGAAAAATCAATAACTAACAAAGTAAAAGAGCACTCTGTAAATTGTGCTTCACTGAGGTGGCCAATAATAAATAGTTCAAGGAAAGAACAACACATAGCTACCATAATTGAAAAAAATGTAGTGATGGACATAAAGAATGAAATATTGGGAAATAAGATAGAGAATACGATAAAATCAGGGGGAAATGAAGCAAAGTAAAGAAATGCAAATGATAACAAAGCAGAAAAGAAAGAGCACAAATAAGCCTTGGACACGATCCATCACTGATAATCTGATTAGTTTAATTGCTCAATGTGAAGACAATAAAGGTCAACTATATATATATTAATATATATATATTATATATATATATACTAAGTATATTATATATATATTTTATTATATATATTATAATATTCGAATATATATATATATATAATATATACGGTATAATACCTTTATTACTTTTATAAAACAATTGATACAAATAAAATACAATATCAAGCAAATTGGAAACATATTCATATTTTCTTTCAGTCAAGCTTTTCAGGCCTATTAATCGAGCAAGAGAAATCTAGATGTGGATGAAAAAGAATAGTCAATGGGAGATGATAAATTTTTCCATCACGAGGGACTTCCTTAGTATGATATCTTGGCTCAACTTTCCAACAATGTTTCGTCTGCGCATGGTGAATTAGTTTATGTAAGCATTGCAAGATATCAAAAGTACCTCCGAATTCTAGACCCCCTCCTGCCACTTCAGCTGCATATGAGATAAGTTCTCAGCACATGCAAATTTCCATTCAAAAAAAGAATCAGGCTCACAATGAACACCAGAAAAACTATTTTCATAAGTCATAATTGAAATTGCAGAGACGGAGCAGCCAGGAGCCTTCCGGCGTACTTTTTCAAATATAAAGTTGGTAGTAGTAACGTCATCAAATTCATCACCATGAAACCACATACCCTATCAGCCAGAGTTCTTCAGTCAGGTAGCTCAGGTTTCTCTGTAAGGACATTGAAGTCTGAAAAACCAAATCTAAAGACACCTCTGTCCAATAGCTTTGAGTAGAGCTCTGACTCTCCTTTTCTTCAACAATATAGATCATGAGTCATGAGGAACACATTTATCAGTAGAGGCATGATCTGAACAGTGAGATTCAGATGCGAAAGCGTTGACCAGGATTTAATAAGGCCTTGATGGTTCTTTAGAAATTAATTATTTTTAGTAGCTTATAATATAGTTACAACTTATGGTACTTAATATTATAATTCTTTATGTGGTAATATATACACATTATATCTATGACTCATTCTCAAATGGATCATATTATTTCATGTACATTCTTCATTTTTTACGCTTCAAAGGTAAGGAAAGGTGTTGCATTTTTTTCTATTATTTACATCAGTTTATTTCTAAAATGCTTCTATTTACATTATTCTTTAGGAAAAAGATTTTATAATTTTTTTAAGAAATTTTCTGTTGATATTTAATAAAGAAAATAACATTAAAGTAAGAAATATATAGTTAAAACAAAAAAACAAAAAAACAGGAAATCAATTGTTTATAAAAATCACGTTTTTTTAATAAAAAACATGCTTTTTTTAATAAAAACACGGTCGTTTTTTAGTTCACTTAACATCTCTACTCCTGAGGGATGATTATGTTCCTATGAGCCAAATTTATTTTTATTGAAACCATATTGTTATTATTAGTATTAATTTATTTTATATTTTATTATTTTTAATATATTTTATCTTTTATTATTATATTTTAGTAATTATCATTATTACTACTAACTACTAATTCCTACTAAATACTAATACTAAAAATAAAAAATAAAATAAATAAAAATAAATAAAAAATAATCAAACAATTTAAATTAACAATAAACATAACAATAAAATAAAAATAAAATGCAATAAAAAAAAAAAATAAATAAAATAAAATTAATAATAATAATAATAAGAATAAAATATAAATAATACTATAAGAATTAATTGTCTAAAAACAATAAAAAATAATAATAGTCAATTATTAAAAATAATATAATTAATATAATAATATAATAATAATAATTAATAATAATAATAATAAATAATAATTAATACCGAATAACAATAACAATAACAATAACAATAACAATAACAATAACAATAACAATAACAATAACAATAACAATATTAATATTAATAAAAATATTAATATTAATATTAATATTAATATTAATATTAATATTAATAATAATAATAATAATAATAATAATAATAATAATAATAATATAATAATAATAAAAATAATATAAAATAATAATAATAATAAATAATAATATAATAATAATAATAATAATAATAATAATAATAATAATAATAATAAACAAAAGTGCCGTTATAATAATAATTCCAGCAAGAATCTTAAAAAAAATAATTTAGAGTAATATTTGTTGTTGAATATATATATATACCTGCATTTGTAACTTAAAATTAACTATTTTTACACTAAATGTAGAACTAATATCCAAATTTTTTGCCTTTCATTTTGATGTTTATTGCATTATTTCCGATTGAAAAAAAAAACTTTTCAAATACGAAAAATTTAATTAATTCTAAAAGATGGCTTTTGATATGTAAATTTTCTACTTTTAAAGTATGATTTCTCTTTTCCTTCTAGCAATAAATATTTGCAAATATTTTCACAATTCAGAGATGTGTGCTTGCAAAGTCTTCATTTTTATGTTCTACATTATCCACTCTTTCGAAGGTAAAATTTTATTTCATTTTTAATTTTTTCGTTTAAGAAGTAGAAAATGAAGATATAAAATGTAAAATTTTTAATTTTTACAATTTAAGAGAGAAATATTTTAGAAGAATTTTTTCCTTCATATCCATTATAGAAATTAGAAAAGTTTTCTTAATTTTTATCTTAGATTTAAAGATGCATTGTTAGGTAAAGTGGTTTCAGTAAACACAAGAGCATATTATGAATGATTGAATAGCATGAAAGTATGATTGTCCCTAAATAAGAGCATCATTCAAAGTTTCTAAATATCAGTGTTCTTCAAAAGTTTCAGTTTCGACTTTGAGTTAACAATTTATTTTTCGGTTTATATATATATATATATATATATATATATATATATATTATATATTAATATATATATATGTGAGAAATATATATATATATATATATATACTACTATTATATATATATAATAATAGTATTATATATCTTGACAAAATATTGAGTTGAGGTGAGCAACATATAAAGGAAACAAAATAATTAAGTAGAAGAACATGACGTAAATCGAAAGGAAAGTGAACATAACTCCCCCCATACTCTTTAATGTGAGCCCGCCGCAGTGAAAACCTACCCAAGAGTTTCAAAATACTGTGACAGAACCCCACTGTGATATCTCGACAATGTAAACCTTCATCCTATGTCTCAGGCCCAGAATCATGCCCCCTCACAAAACCCCACAGTTCACTCCAATTATTCACCATCTTAACTCAAATAAACTTTCATTCTATTCCTTCAGACACTTTATTAGTGATTCAATCCATATTTTCTTCGGTCTCCCAGCCGGTCAATTCCCAGCACACTCACCACTATACAACCGCTTAACCAACCGACTATCATTCCAATCAATCCATTCTTCTATTGACCAAACCACCGTATTAATACAATCTCGTTTATTCTCTCATTTACATCTTTCTTTACACCACACAACTCCTTGACAAGTTAAATCCTCCATTTATCAATTCTTCTTATAGCTATCAAGCCCATGAACAGATTGAACATAAATAGATCCATTACCTCTTTTCCATAAGATAATTTCACTGTAACTTTTAACACCTGTAGCAAAATAACCACATGCAAAACCCAAGCGCATTCAAAACTTGGTCCCTTGCCATTCACCAAAGATTTAATTGCACCAGCAACTCTCCTACCATTTCACAACATTACTACTACACTCTGCAACCATGGGCATTTAAACGGGATACAACACCATCATATAAATCAGGTTTATCAAAGCCTGGCTCAGGTAAAATACTTCCCATTTTCAGGCGGTTGACGATTAACCGAATGGCAGCCATATTCTTCATTTTTTGGATTTTACAAATTGAGACCAGTTTTTGTGTGTATGGACTGCTTAAACCACCAAAATATTGATTATTTATAGAGAGTTAAAATGAATGCGATGATGAGGTTGGAAGTTGTGAGTCCGTCAATGATCGGCAGACCCTCACAGGTCATATAGACCACACTTTAGGTAAAGCAAGTGGCGGTTATTTTGAATGACTTCTCAATTTTTGGCATTAAAAATGGTTGTAGATTATATCGTGTACAAACTGATTGCTTTAATTTATGTACTACAATTATTGTGTAAGAGTATAATATATATAGGTAATTATTATTATTTGATTATAATAAATTTAATTATATATATATAGTATTAGTATATATATATTATATATATAATATATATATTATATAGAATAATATTATATATAAATATATATATATATATATATATATTATATATTTATTATATATATATATATATCATTATATATCTAATATTAATTAAATTATTTATATAATATAGTAATATATTATATATATATACTATCATATCATTATTAATATTTACATTATTCACCACTCACGGCAATGCCCTTTCCAAAGGAGGGGCAAAAAAATAACAAATAAATAATAAATAAATAAAAAAATTACACAAAGAAACATAAAAATTAAACATAATGGAAAGAACCATCCTGACTTGACTAACGCAATTCCCGCAGGTAGGCGCAGGCGGGACCTAAATAGAGGAAGATTAAATATTGCGGGGAACATAAAAAAGAGGCCAAGAGTTCCACAAAACAGATGTGAAGAACTGGAAAGAAGGAGGTACCACAACGATTATATAATAATAATATAATATAATAAATAATAATTAAATACTATAATAATACATAATAATAATAATAATAATAATATTAATAAATAATAATCATAACAGAATAGCATTAATAATATTAATAATTATATATAATAATAATAATAATAATAATAATAATAATTACAATTGAAATTTAATAATAATCAGAATATATTAATTTTTTTTTATAATAATAATAATAATAATAATAATATAATATATAAAATAATAATAATTAACGCAATAAGTACAATAATTAATGCAACATTAAAATATATTCCAAAGAAATTGAAAACATTTAAAGCATTTTAAATACACAATTGTGTATTAAATGAGACTCCTGAATGAATCAATTTATAAGAAACCGTCATAAAAATCACTTGACTGAACGTCTGTGCGACTTTTATTTTGTGACTAACAATATGTAATAATAATATAAAATAATATCAATAATAATTAATACATAATAAAATATAATAATAATAACTATATAATAATAATAATAAAATATAATAAATAATAATAATAATAATAATGAATAATAAATAATAAATATAATAATAATAATAATAATAATAATAATAATAATAATAAAAATAAAAATAAAAATAAAAATAATAATAATAATAATAATAATAATAATAATAATAATAATAATAATAATAATAATAATAATAATAATAATAATAATAATAATAATAATAAAAATAATAATAATAAAAATAAAAAAATTTTTTAAATAAAAATTGTTTTTTTTTTTTAAAATAATTTAAAATAATAATAAAAATAATAATAATAATATAATATAATAATTACTGCGGTAAAAATTTGAAAAAAAATTAAATTGATATATTTCATTATTAAATATTAGTATATATTTAATCTTAAGCAACTGTCTACTTCCTAAATGCAAGCCTAAAATACTAATTTTGAAGTTCACTATTATTTTTCTGATTTGGGAAAGGTTTATAAATGTAATTTTATTTTTAATTCTGAAAGCTCCCTTTTCATATGCTTATTTTCTACTGCCTAAGCATAATAGCTCTTTTTAACTCCAAATAAAAATTCTAAATTATTTTTTTTACATATGCGTGCTTGTAAACGGACCATTTATAGTTCTAAATTCAATTATTTAAGCATCTTTGTCATTCCATAATTTTATTTTCACTTTTTATTTAAAAAAACTCAGAAAACAAAAAAATTAAATTGTTTTTTTTTCAAAATTGAAAGAGAGAGAAAGGTTTCAAAAGAAATTTTTCCCCATAAATTATAGTTTGAAAAATTTGAAATCTTAGTTTTCGTTCTAATTTCATGTGTTCTTCAATTACATACACTTTAATTTAAGTAAATTCACAATTTTATTTCTTTTTTATGCATTTTCTTTCTTCCTATTTTCGTTTCAATTTTTATTTAATTTTTTTTTCGTTATGACATGAAAATTTAATCATTTAAATATTTCAGCCTAATCTTATCTTTGATCTTTTCAATAAATGTATAATTTCACCTTAAAGGTATGCATACATTTCTTTTATAATATATATAATTATATATATATATTACTTAATTATATAATATATATATTATATATATATTATATAGTTATATAATATAATTATAATATATATATATATACCAGATATATTACTATATATATCTATATATCATATATAATATTATATATATACTATATATATGATATATATATATATATATTATATATATTGATATATAATTAAGAAGCCTTTATAGAGAATCTTGTAAATAATTTAGAAGAATTTCAAATAAATAATTACATAAATTATTATGCAAATTATTAAAATAGTGACTTTCCTTTCTAAATTTATTAACAAATTCTCATTAATGTTCTATTATTATATATTATATATATATATATATTTATATACTATATATTATATAAATATATTATATATATATAATCTATATATATATACTATATATATATATATATATATAATAAATTATTAAATATGTATTTAAAAATTATTTATAAAATAAATAAAATATAGATATAATTGTATATTTTATAATAATATTATAATATATTTATATATATACTATATTTATATATATCAAGTATATAATATATATTTCATTTTTATTATGGTTGAAATATATTTTGCAAACCCTTTGTTATCTATTAAGTGTTTAGTATCCTACTTTTGTTTCTTTTAACAATGTTATTTCTTTTCCTTTATTATCATCTTTTGCTTTTTCCTGTCCTACTTTAGTTTTGTTCTTTCTTCTTACTTACTTAAAATAAAGAAGAATATTCAACATTTATTCAATTTTTTTTCCATTTGGAAAATTGCATTCGTTTCTTTTTTCTTTTTATCTGTCATTAATTATTTTCTCTTGCAGTGATCATCTACTTTTTCAAATTTTTATTTCTTTAATTATCTATTTGTAAATTTAGTACTTTTCCCTTTGCTCTTTGTTTTTTTTAGCTTTTTAATAATAATAATAATAATAATAATAATAATAATAATAATAATAATAATAATAATAATAATAATAATAATAATAATAATAATAATAATAATAATAATAATAATAATAATAATAATAATAATAATAATAATAATAAATAAATAATAAATAATAAATAATAATAATAATAATTAATAATAATAATAATAATAATAATAATAATAATAATAATAATAATAATAATAATAATAATAATAATAGTACTTTTCCCTTTGCTCTTTTTTTTCGTTTTTTAATAATAATAATAATAATAATAATAATAATAATGATAATGATAATGATAATGATAATGATAATGATAATGATAATGATAATGATAATGATAATAATATGAAAAACAATTAGTGGCAAATAAATTGTACATAATTATTTCATAATATCATAGCATAGCTGGCATTTGCAATTTTACATCCCATTCATCTCACCTTGTTTGTATAAGTGTAATCCTAATTATGTTTATAATACGTCCGAGGTTAATTATTTTTATTATTATTATTATTATTATTATTATTATTATTATTATTATTATTATTATATATTAATAATGTTATTTTATAATTATTATAATATTATAACTATATAATTATTTTAATGATTATTAATCATTATTATTATTATTATAATTTATTATTATTATATTATTATTTATTCATATTATAATTTTATATTATATTATTATTATTATTATATAAATATTAATATTTTATTTTATATTATGAGTTTTTCTATATTCTTGACAAGATTACATTATTAGTTATATTTTTATTATTCATTAATTATGATTATATTATTATATTTATTATTTTATTTTATTAATTTAATATTAATATTAATATTAATATTATTATAATATTAATAAATTTAATATATATTATTAATATTATTATTATATTTTATCTTCTTATTATTATTATATGTTTTGTTGAATTATCTTTATTATTATTATTATTTTATTTTAAATCAGTTACCTTAATTTTTACTTTAGAAACCTACTTTTATTTCATTCCAATTATTAAATTATTATTATTATTATATTTATTTATTATTATTATTATTATTTTATATTATTTTTTTATATTTATATTAATATATATAGTATATATATATATACTATATATATATTATATATATATTATATATATATATTATATATATATTTATATACTATATATATATATGTATATATAATGTTTATATAATATATATGTTTATATAATATATGTTTATATAATATATATATTATATGTTATATAATATATATACTATTAATATGTATATATATATATCAAATATAATATAATAACATTTAATATATTTATATTATATTATATATATATATAATTATATATAATATTAATATTTAAGTTATATTATTAATATAATAATTATTATATCATATCGGCGGCGACTCAAAGCAACTTTCTACCACTCGTGCTCTTGTCTCTCTCTCTCTCTTCTACTCTCTCTCTCTCGCTCTCTCTCTCTTCTCTCTCTCTCTCTCTCCTCATATAATATATTATACATATATATAGTATTATATAATACATATATATATATATATATATATTATATATATTAATATATATAGTTATATATTTAAATAAAATTTAACAATAAATTAAAAACTACTTTGGTCTCTCCCTATTTACTTAAAGAGAATGGCAGCAACAACAACAAGTGCCGTAACTATCTGATGCCAAAAACCACAATTTACACAATTTGGAGGAAAATCTTTACGTTACGCAATCTCTGCTATTCGATTTGAAATGAAAAATAGGATAGTAATACCGATGTTCCTTTATACTTTTTCAATTTTGCATAATATTTTATATTTAAAATGTAAATTTTCTTGATTCATTTGAGCAAATTTTGCACAAAAAAAAAAAGAAAATTTTATCGTAGCGTTATGATATTTTTAAGGGATAGATCGTTTCTCTAATGTTAACTCGTGCTAAGCACGAGTACCACGAGTGTAGGATGCCTTAGAATAATATATAATTAGATATATATATATATATATATATATATATATATATATATTATATATATTTATATATATAATATATTATAAATATTATAATATATATAATATATTATATATAATAGATTGTTATAAATATTCTATTATTCATTATAATATATATACACAGAATTCATTACCTTCCTTACATTATTAAGTATTCAGCTCATTTTGTCTTATTAAAACATTATATTCCCTTTTCTTTTTTTAATACATTCGCTTCACGTTGGACATTATTTAATTTCAAACTATTTTAAAAACTCTTCTACAATTCTACTACCACTAAATACCTTTAACTATGTATCATTATAATTTTATTTAAAAAATTTTTTTTCCTTTTTTTTTTTTATTCTATTAAAAAAAATTAAAGTACATTAAAGAAGGATGAGATATAACAGATTTTCAATATAATTTTAGATTAATTTTTTTTACAGAATGTTTTTTGTTAATAAATATATTATATATATACAAATATATATATATATATATGATATATATTTATTATATGTTATATAATATATATAATATATATCTATATATATATATATATATATACATATATATATATATATATCAGTGCGACTCGATGATAGGAGCGAGGGAGCGACCGCTCCTCCTCACTAATTAAACATAAATCTGAATTATAACACTTAATTAAAAGATCATGTTTTTAATAACTATTGATGGAAATTTTAAACTTCTCTTGTATAAGCAGAAACGTAAGAAATTTCATCTATAATAAGGAATTGATAAAATATGTCCAGTTGAAAGGTAAAGAGGAAAATTCTATTTATTTATTATTAAATATGAGTTGGCGAGCAACATCATTCATCGCTCCTGAATAGCTCCAATATTTATGTAAAAATTATTACGTCTTGCAGCCAATATCTGGAAAAGGTTATAAAATACTACTTTGGCGATCCTGAGATCGCCTCAAGCTAGTGTTCGTACACTTTTATTATTATATAATATATATCATATTTATAGTATATATATATATTAATAATATTATTCTATATATAATTAATATATATATATATATTTGTCTTGTTAATTTTTACATTGATTTCATACTAGCGACACATCGAATCACATAATAATTTATTTTTTATGTCCAGTTAACGTGCAATCATTTGGAGTGAGTTTGTTGAGGTTTTAATTGTTTTATATATTTTTTACAATGTTAGGTATAAACATTCAAATGAACCTTATATTAAATATATTAAAAAATAAGTTTTCAAGATTTTCTCTTGAAGAATAAAAGAGCTTGGTAGGCCTATGCCAAATATAAAATTAACTCAGACATCATACAAGAGAAAAAAACCGTACTCTCGAAAATTTAACGTGGATTTATATAAGAGACACAAATGGCTCTGCGGCTCCTCAACGAGAAACAATGCTATTGCCTTCCCCTCTCTCTCCCTCTCTCGGCTGAGGCATGCGCTCGCTCATCGCCGCTCCGGCGCCACTGGCGAGGCCTGCTCCTCTCTAAACACATGAGTGAAGATGTAGGGCTATTCGACACACAGTCAACTTATAAAGACCAAATCCCTTGATTCGGCTTACAAACAACAAGCCGATGCAAGCCCACAATCAGCCAGCTACTAACAATAGATACATGCATTTACTAAAAGAATTAATCAAGCCATAAAATTATTGGCAAATCTTGAACCTCCTTAAGGCGGCTCATGACGAAATCTCTGATTCATGCATCCTGTGTTTTTAAATGCCACCAGTTGCTGCATTTGATCCAACTTTAAGAGATCACTGAAAAAAGTGTCTGAAACGTTTTAAAGGAACTTCAAGACTATACAAAAGAATTACTTCGTACTCTTGGGAAATATGTAGTGCACATATTAATAAGAGCAGATTCACAAGCAGCTTTATAGGCTTATCGCAGATTGAAACCTCTGATATATCAACGGCATTTCAATTAGTCTCATTTTGCGCTATGAATATGACGGAAGAGAAGAAAGCATTTGGGACTTTACCATGCTTCATCACAAGGCCAGAATTCAATAGCTATTGTTATATTCTGATCAATTAAATTCATTTTACCGAAAACTGTCAGAAAAATTGATTGCTTCTCAAGTTTGATGGGTGCCGCAGATTATGATGGAACG
Source organism: Trachelipus rathkii (assembly GCA_015478945.1). Lineage (NCBI taxonomy): Eukaryota > Metazoa > Arthropoda > Malacostraca > Isopoda > Trachelipodidae > Trachelipus > Trachelipus rathkii. The sequence continues at coordinate 5,153 of JABUQX010076570.1, read as the reverse complement.
TCAGTGGTGTAAAGTATTTATAAAGACGTTTTATCAATGGCACATTGGTACACTGTTATTATGCGCATCAAATTAATTTGATAATGACTGAGTCAGTTTCTCAAATTCCAGAAGTTGGAGAATTCTTTAGATTCCTATATCCACCTTTTTTTCCACAATCTCCTTCAGAGATGCTCTGTATTAGATAAAATTATTAAAGTTGCCAAAAAACTTGTTTAAAACAAGATGGAATTTTAACATCCAAACTGTAAACATGGTTTTTGAACATAGAGAGCCATTGTTAGAGTGCTGAAAAATTCGAAATGGAAAGCAAACAACGAGGAACACGAGATCAAGCTGGAGGTTTGCAAAGACTATTGACTGATCCTACTTTTGTAGTTTGGCTCTCTGTTTTTCGTCAAATAATGTCACAAATAGATTGTTTCTAAAATAAAATACAATCGAGAAATGCAGACATAATTATCATAAAATAAGCTGTGAGTGAATTACAATTAGAATTGGGAAAGATTAGAAAGAGTAGAACCATCATAATGGAAGAAATTGAGAGAACGTATGATGTTTGTGAGGTGAAAGGTGAAGAGAAGATCGTTAAAAGCTTCCAATTACTACGAAATTAAAAAAGCTGATCAACGTATGCCTGGTTGTGACATATAACCCATCTAAGGGTGATGTTTCGTTTAGTGATCATTTACTATCTGCTCAACTTTTCAGCGTGAACACTTTAAATTAAATAGAACCTCATTTCCCACAGTTGCATTGAAAAGACTAACTGTTATCCATTTTTTAACATCTGTCAAATCTGAACTTCAAGTTATATATTCTAGAGAAATTTATTCTGCCCGGAAAGACCTCTTGCTTCTCTATAAGTTACATTATGCAAATGAATGGAATCGACTTAAGAAACATTAAAGTTTGTAAAAAATTTTCATAAGTATACAATTGGAATCTGTGCAGCTGAAAGATGCTTTTCTAGATAAAGAATAAACGTTATTCGGATACATATGGGCAGAAAGATTGGAATGCCCTCGTTGCGCTCACAACCATTATTACGGTATTGTCACGCCCACCCCGTTGCCTGCCTTAACACACATTACCAAACGAATAGAACGTGCAATATTATAAACAACCTACATTTATTTAAAATTATAAACAACCAATTTTATATTTTATTTTAAATCATTCGCAACAGGTAAAACTATTTATGTAATTGTGTTACCGTACGAAGTAGAATAATGTCATAGCGGCTAACCCTTGTATAAATCAGAATATATATATATATAATATATATTAGAATATTCATGATATGATAAAAATATATAATAAAAATAAAGGATCTTTAACATATATATATATGACTAAATATATGTATAGAATATTCATGATTGATATAAAAATATATATATAAAAATAAAGTGTAGAATATTATATAGATATTATATATATAATATATTATATTATATATATATAATATATTATAATATATATATAATATTATATAAATATATATATATAATTAATATATATTATAGTGATGCAGTAACATCCGCATCCGGCATCCGCATCCGCGAGACATCCTCACGATATTTAAAGTATCGCATCCGCGCTTCGCCCTGCGGATGTTGCACGGATGTTTACTGTTGAAGATTTGATAAGAATTTTATTAATAAAACTACTTAAATGAATCTGGAAATGAAAATAAAAATGATTGAAGGCAATTCAAAAACGCTTGATATTCCATATCTTACTTATCAAAGGAGCGTTCCAACTCGCTGAATAGTACACTTCGTATGATGGAAAAAATGGTATTGATCACAAAGAAAACCTCTTGCTTGTACGGCCAGTCGTATCAAAGTTAACCTCTTACTAAGTGGAAAATGACATCATATAACACTGCATTAAGCTATTGACACCCATTGAAAGAAATTACCAAAAAAATCAGCGTCTCTCAACGCTTCTGTCTCGATGTAATAACCAATAATCTCAATTGCTAAGAGCATTTTGAACCTCTTCAAATGAAATGATGACAGTTTTAAAAAGAATGAAATGTAATAAAACTAAGCTAGAAAAACGCTTGTTTCTGTCGAAAGATAATGACCTTAAATTGCAAATTACTTAGATCCCCTTTCTAAGGCAAATTTTTTGTAACACAGTATAGAACAAGCCTAAGACACGTCACTTTGCGTTTGCGTTGAAAAACCTTCAATCCGAACAGTTATTAAATTCGCACCACCCCATATTAACAGATAAAAACCAACGACAATCTACAGATACCAACAACGACACTGCGGGAAGAATTTTTCACACCGTCAGGGTGGGTGTGAAGAAACACACGCATTCCAAAAAATTTAGTTGCTGCAAATGATCAAAACTATCACCCCAGAAAAAAAGAATAGGATACAAATGTAATGAACCTAATCAGTGGTGACAGTTAAAAGCCAAAAGTTTACCATGCTTTAGAAATTGCAAGAAAATACTTGCCTGTCCCAACTATTGTTCAAGTGAGAGAAGTACTGAGATCGCTGAGCTAATATATGATGTAAGGAGGAAACTGACTACCTCAGAAGAGAAAACAAGGCAGAAAAATACGTTTCTCATGTACTTAATGCCTTCCAATATGACTTTCAAACATACGGCAAAAAAGCTATAACAATCCATTATGTACAATCTTTTCATAAGTCGGAGTGTGGGGAAAGAGGTACAGTGTGTTATTGAGCCTTGGGATCCCGATCCACGCACCCGGGTACAATTAATTAATATGTGGCTAAACTCGAATATTAATATATATAATATATCATATATATATATATAATTATAATAATACTATACTATACTATCTATATTTAAATATAATATGATATATATATTATTACGTTTGAAATAATAAAAGATATAGTTGTATTATACTTATATATATTATATTTATTATATATATATCATAATATATTTATACTATATATATATATTATATATACTAATATATATATATATATATATATGAGTACATAAAAAAAATAAAAAAAAAGAGAAAAAAAAAAAAAAAAAAAAAAAAAAAAATGAAAAAAAAATTAAAAAAAAAAAAATAAAAAACAAAAAAAAAAAAAACAATACAAAAAAAGAAAAAAGAAAAAAAACAAGCACATCAAAAAAAAAAAAAAAAAAAAAAAAAAAAAAAAAAAAAAAAAAAAAACGAAAAAAAAACAAAAAAAAAAAAAAAAAAAAAAAAAAAAAAAAACAAAAGAAACGCAACGAATACAGCTAAATTCAAGTGTTATGACCAGCTGAGTAAGGTAACTGAACAAGTGGGAGTGAAAAGTGGGGAGAGGGATAGAGGGGGGAGGAGGGAAAGGGGAACGAGGGGAGAGGGAGGGGGAAAGGGGGATAGAGGGGTAAGGCGGTGGGGCATGGGGAAAGCCTTGGAGAGAAGAGAACGATAGGGGCTATATGGTGCGTTGGGGGGGGGTGAGTTGAGGGGAGTTTGAACCCCCGAAATTATTTAAGCGATGGTTTAAGACGGAGACTTAGGGCCGAATTAAGATGTGTATTGCTTATTTATTTTCTATATGCTTAGGTAGAGTATTTTTTGGGGGTTGTTTTGTTTGTTTTTTTTTTTTTTTTTTTTTTTTTTGTGTGATTTTGATAAGGGATGTGTTGTGAGTGCTTGTGTTGTTGGGGGATGTGAGGGGTTTTTTTTGTTATTATATTTTTTTTTATTTTTGAGGGGGGGATTAATGGTAGAGATGAGGGGCGGTTGGGAGGAGGAGGGGGTGGGTTTTGGAGGGTGTGTGGGGGGAGGTTGGGGGGGTGGGTTGGGGGTGGGTGGGGGGCTGGAATGGGGGAGGGGGGGATAATGAGAGAAAGAACTGAAAAGTCTGTGAGATGGTTTGGCATTGGAAAGGATGTGGATGTTCGGTTGCGTTAAGCGGATATGTATGTTTTTGACATGTCGCTGGAAATCTCCGACCCAGCACTGCAAAAAGAACCGAAGAAAAAGTGATTGACATCAGTAATGAATTACCTGGAAGAGAGAAAAGTTTGAGTTTGGCAGTGGAGAGAGAGAAAAAGTGAATAAAGGATAAATAGGCTGAGTTTTGTGAGGGGTATGGTTGGGGCCCACTTGGCACAAGGGTGAAACCTACATTGACGAGATTGACTAGAATGAGGTCCGTCGCGGGTTCCCGTGGAAACTCCTAGGGTGAATTTTCTGACTGCGCGATTTTCTCACAAAAGATATAAAATGATGGCGCGGTAAGACTGGTCTTTCTATTCGCTTGAGCATATTCGTTTACTACTTTCTGTTTCGGTGCGTTTTGCGCACTTACCCCCAGTTTAGGGTGAGTAAGGTGCGGTGATGATATATATATATATATATACTATATATAAAATTATAAATATATATAATATAATTATATATATAAATATTATATATATATATATACCATATATATTATATATATATATATATATAATATAATATATATAAATATTAATTATATAATTATATATATATATAATTATATATATTAAAAATTATATTCTATATTATTATTAAATGTATATTATTAATATATATAATAATATATATATTATATTAATATATAGATATTATAAATAATATATATATTAATATATATTATTATAAATATATAATTATATAAAACTATATATATTATATTATTATATATATATTATATATATATATTTTAAAAATAATGAAGTGACAGGGGAAGACAAAATGATTAGTATATTCATTCGAAGGCAAAACTTTTGCATTTCTTTTTAATTGCCATAATCAGCCTGAACCAAAATATTGCTTTTCTTCTTAATTCGAAAAATTATCAAAGATCATTCTAACAATATTTTATTTTATTTGCTAATTTTTATTATATAGTTTTCCTGATTTCATAATTTTTTGAAATTTAAATTCGCGGAACTTCAGAAGTGACGCCAGACGAAGAACAATTATTGACAAAATTGAGTGATGATAGTTGTTACACACGATTGCACAACAATATAGGATAGTCACTCACGAATCCTAAGATTCTCCTTAAGCGCTAACAAGGACAGTTTAAAATTTTCCAGGAAACATTTCTCTTTAGAGAGGGTTAATCTCCACTAAGAAGATGTCCGTATAATGACACACTTAATCCCACTAA